>BLKR01000690.1:0-172500 GCA_011170035.1 Teleogryllus occipitalis | reverse complement strand
TGATAATAATAATAATAATAATAACAACAACAACAACAATAGTCATCATTATGAACATATATATATATATATATATATATATATATATATATATATTTATATATTTATATATATATATATATATATATATATATATATATATATATATATATATATATTTTTTTTTTTTTTTTTTTTTTTTTTTTTTTGCAATCACTTTCAAGGTGTTCTTGGTTTTCTCAGCATATTCTTGGTCTGCCTACTCTCCTCTTCCTTGGCTTGTTTTGGGTACTTTTCTGGTTGAGTCTTCTAATTATAGCCATAAAATTCTTATCCACCATAGAATTCGTATGAATTAAAATATTATTAATAATGAAACCCAAGTATGTTCTTCTAACAAAGTGTGTGCAGGTAACCAAGATTATTGTCATCTGAAGTTAGAAACGATAGAACAAAATGGTATTACAATAGGTAATTCTCACATTTGTCGGTTTTGTTGTTGTTTCCCACAAATCATAAAACCTGAAACATGTCCATGTGGTGTGATGGGAATAATTTCAGCCTTGATTACATCTAAGTGAGTTCCTAATTTTTAAATACCATAATCAGCGATCTGTTTATTATTATTATTATTATTATTATTATTATTATTATTATTATTATTATTATTATTATTATTATTATTACACATTGTTTTTCTCGGTATTCACAGGATTTTTATTTGACTTTGTGTCGGGTTAATAACTAGGACACAGGTCAATTCATGTTTCGTTGCAATTTAGGAATTTTCGAACAATCCTACATGTGTTTAAGATGATCGACTTTTGCATAATTTTATAGGTATATTTTGGTATTTGAATAAGTTCCATATTTTTATGAATTTTATTTGGTACAACTCCTGTACACGAAATGACTAGAGGAACAATATGAACTTTTTGGAGATGCCATAGTGCCTCGACTTCAGCTGCTAGTTCTGTATACTTTGTTATTTTTTCTGCATGTGCTGTTTGAAGATTAGCTGTTTGTGGAACAGTTATGTCAATCAGGAAGTCAATCTTTTGCTGTTTATCTACAAAAGTTATGTCTGGTCTGTTATAATGAATAGTTTTATCTGTAATAATTTCTCTGTCATAGTACAACTTAAAGTTTCAATTTTCAAGTACAGTATCGAGAACATATTTGTAATATGGGCAGGTCATTTCTTGTAGGTTGGATTTCGCTGCCAGTTTCTGGTGAATAATACTTGCAACTTGATTGTGCCTATAGGTGTAATCTGTATGGGCCATTAATTTGCATCCTGATGTGATGTGCTGTATGCTCTCAACTGTTGTATGGCATTTTCTACATTTGTCATCTATTGTTTGTTTGAGGATATGCTTCCTGTAACTTTTAGTGTTGATCACTTGATCCTGTATAGCGACCATGAACCCTTCTGTTTCGCCAAACAGATTACCGTATTTTAGCCAAGTGTTTGAGGCTTTTGAGTCTACATGAGGTTGCTTGAGATCCTTTGCATGGCGTCCATGGAGTTCCTTTCTTGACCACATGTCTATTTTGCAGTTATTGTCTGTAACCCGCGATGAAATGTCTAGCTGTTTGTTGTTAAGATTGAGAGGGGTTAATTTAGTATCTGCTTCAACTATTGCAGCGTGTAGTTCTCAGGTTACCTGTTTCTCGTAATAAAAGTTCCTTAATGAACGGATTTGTCTGTAGCACAAATTCTTTAGATCTATTAGGCCTCTTCCTCCCTCATTTCATGGGAGTGTTCTATTGCGCTATTTGGATGGTGATGTCTGAATTTTGTCAAAATTGTGCGGGTAAGTCTCTGAATGACTTCGAGGTCTGTGTCGCTCCACGGTATAATTCCAAATGAGTATGTATATACTGGTACTGCAAATGTGTTGATTGCTTTTATCATGTTATTACCTGTTAATTTGGTTATCAGGAGTGCAGTGATTCTTGATTTGTATAGTTTTGTTAGAGATTGTTTGATTGCCTTGTTGTCTGTGATTGCTGCTTGATCGAATCCTGAATACTTATATATTTCTTCATCACCCATTGCCTGTATTGTCGTTTGATCACTGAGTGTGCTGTCTACCTTCTGTAACTTTCCAGTTTTGTCTACGTGAAGAGTCCTGCATTTGTCAATACCAAAACTCATATGAATGTCTTCAGAAAAAGTTTGTGTTATTTCAAGGAGATATTGAAGCTGTCTGTCTGTTGAACGGTAAAGTTTAATGTCATCCATATACACCAGATGTGATATGGTGTGGATAGTCTTCTTATTTTTACGAATTTGGAAGCCATAGTGAGTACTGTTAAGTTGTGTTGATAGGGGATTTAGAGCCAGACAGAACAACAGTGGGCTTAAAGAATCTCCTTGGAAGATTCCCCTCTTAATTCTGATTTCTTTTGTTGAGATTGTTAACTCTTGCTGCCTTAAGGACAATGTTGTTCTCCAATGAGTCATGATATGTTCCAGAAAGTTGATGATGGTTTCGTTAATTTTGTATATGCGGAGAACTTCAATAATCCAACTGTGAGGAACACTATCAAAAGCTTTCTTGTAGTCAATGTATGCCAGGTGCAAGTTTCTATGGTTTTTATGTGCTTGTTGGAGAATGACCATATCTGTTAGAAGTTGTTCTTTACATCCTTTATGTAATAGACTGCAATATTATTGTTATTGTTATTATTATTATTATTATTCGTTGCGTCGATGTTGATGCAATGCGTCTCTTAAACCTTGTTGGGCGTTGGACGCTTTCTTCTGGCGTAAACCTCCGTTTCTGAGCATACTATACTGAATAATTACTATGTCAAGTCTCGTCACGTCGCAGTCAGTTAGTGCCTTTTATCCTCTCGACAAGGGACTCGACGCCGTTAGATCCCGGGGTTCCTGGCCGGTCACCCAACCAGGAACCTGCGAGTCTCGAATTCGCTTAACCTTTGTGACTTCACGGAGCGTAGTAAACTAATTCCGCTAGCGCCGCCGGCAATCGTGCGGTGGTAGCGGCAAATACCCGTGATATCACAAAGTTGTTTCCAAAAATTAACTTTGATTCTTTTAGAAATTTACACAAAAAATAACGCATGGAACTCGTTTTTAATATTGCTTTATTGTATTTGTACAAATTTGAGAACTCGCTCTAACGAAGCTCGTTATGAAAACATGTAGTCGTACAAAATCATTATAAACTAATTGCGTAATATACTATTAAAGTAAAAGAAGTGTATTTGTTAGGACTAAGTTAAATCGTATTAACTTCCTTAAATCTATTTCCATTCATTATAGTATTATCTACATCATACGATCACCGCGTCAACCAACAATGAGACGAATTCTAATAATTTCAAACCACCGTGTCGCCACGTTGCTATTTGCCGAACTCAGCGCATCAAACGAAGGGCGGGAAATTCAAATTTTTAATTTCAATTTTATGCAATTTTCGAAAATTACAAAATTCACCGAAAATTGGACCAGCATCGCTTCCTGTATCGGTTTTTGCTATATGCAAGGAAAAAGTTAAAGAAAACGGAGCAGTTTTGAGAAAATAATAGTTTAAAATTTTTAAATTCCCCGTTTTGAGCAAAATTGTGTAGAACATACTCATATTTTGGAAAAATTCAACGTGATTTTAAGACTTTGTTTTGATGAACATATTTCAATAAGAACATAATGCTATCATTATAGTTGTAGCAAGACATCGAAAAAAATTGCAATTTTCGATAATTTAGTAGAACAAGAATGCAAACTATACTATTTTGTGCGCCTTTTTCTCTATCGAGAAAAAAACTCGAAAACATTTAGACCCCTTTTTGAGAAAATTTTGGCTACTGTTGAGGTGTCGTGTAAATACACTCCAAAATCACAACATCCGTTTCAAATTCAAGTCACGGCGACAATGACGTCGCTCGGAGAATATCAATTTTAATGAAAATCCTCCTTAGGGTTTAGCTGCTAGCGTCTTTTCACAGACAAACGGGAGGGTAGACTGACAAGCGGGTAGGCGGACACTGACAGACGGAAATATATACACGTGTGAAAATGAAAAATTTTAATATTGTTTACAATGAAAATAATAAAAGTAAAATTACACAGTAATCAGAACTGACAGAGAAATCAGAAAAGAAACTAGTGGTGGTACAGAGTGGCACAAACTTTATCGTACTAGTTACTTTTCTGACGTCTTTGGTCTGGGTTAGCTTTTCGGTCTTGCCAACTTCCATCTATCGCCGTCCAAACTTACATTCTTTTGACATTTTCCTAATTTTTCGGTTTTATAATGGTAGAACTGAAAAATTATTTTAAGAATATAACAGAAGAGGAAAACCTAGTCATAAATGGAAATTTTCGTTAAATTTTGAGCAGTTTTTTTTTTTTAGAAAATATCGTTAAACGTTATTGTAAATGCGAAATTTAAAGCTCTTTTTTACAGAAAACTTTTGAGTTTTTGAGAAACTTCATTGGAAGTCATTTGAAGCACTTCCCCTCAAAAATGCAATAATGTAAACAAATCGCTGGAAATGTGCATATCACCAATGTGAGAGATATTTAAAAAAATATATACATTTGCATAATTTTAGAAAAAAGCAAAATACAGCAAAATTGTTTTTATGTCGTCTTGTACAGAGCTTATAGCACTATTCCTTGAAAACGTTTGAAGAAAAAATTTGGAGCTGTTTTTAAGAAAATGGTAATTGAGCATTTCTGAAAATGCGAAAATTCGAGCTCTTTTATACAGAAAACTTACGAGTTTTCGAAACACTATCCTTCAAAGCACATGTACTCATAATCGCAATAATGTGCACAAATCGCCGCTAATGTAAATATTAACGACGAGAAAGACAAGATATAAAAAAATTGTGTAATTTTTGAAAAAAGAAAGAATAAAGGAAAATGGCGTTTCTGTTATCTTATGAACTACATTTCGGAATATTTCTATCAAAAGTTTAAAGAAAAACTTTGAAGGAGTTTTTGAGAAGTTCTTGTTTCTGAAATTTTTTAATGTTGCACATACTTCACGCAATATTGCGCGAAAACTACTCTACTTTTTCAAAAAAAAAAGTGTACATTACCTTAAAGAAAGAAGGAATTTTGGAAAACAAATTTCATTTCAAGGAGAAATCTCTATCTTCAATTTTGTAGTTGTAGGTAGACGTCGAAAATTTCAAACTTTTGCAATTTTCGAAAATTCAGAGTTAGCAGTTAAAATCTGACCTACGCCATTTTTAAAAATGTATTTCATTATATTCTTACAAGAAATTTGGAGAAATTTTTGGAAAAAAATTCCAAATGAACAAGGGGTTTCATGTAAAGTATTCCCCAAAATTAAAGGTTTTGCAAAATCGCAGAGCTTCGAGGAAGGCTACATCGATAGGTGTTTATTTAAAAAAATCATTTCAAAAAATCCTACGCATAGTTTAAGCGCGTTCTCAGACAGACGGACGGACGTTTTGAAAAAGCAGTTTCGGCATCAGAGCGTGTATTTTCGTTGAAATCTTCAAATCGATTTTCCGCAGCATTACAAAACTTTCTCTATACTACTACTATATACTACTCCGTATATACGTACGTATTCGAGAAAGTAAAAATGATACCTGTGTATTACATTATGAAGTAATAAGAACAAGATGTATCCGCTTTTCGTTACCAGAGCCCATCAATAAGTTTTTCTCTCGAAAATTTCGAGTTTTTCCCGCAACATTACAATACTAGCTCTATGCTGCGTACGTAGTAGGCGAGACAGTAGAATTTGCCATTCTTGAGAATTGAGGGGAACTCAATAGAAATTGATCAGAGCAAGTCTGATGATCCAAGGCTTGGGACGGTTGGGTAATTAAATGACTTTATAGGTATTTTACACGGTACAATTTTCGTGCAGATTCGACTTGCAGAAAGAGTGCAGTTCTGTCTACATGATTTATGCAAAGAAACTTTTGAGCATGTTCAATTTTTTTTCCATAAAGAAAGCGTACAGTTCGATACTAGCGTCTCTACTGGCAGAATCATTCACAATCGCATTTGTTTACAGAGGAAAATATCCATCCTTTTCAAATTTATGATTAGTTTAGGTGCGATTCATGAGATTTTATCTTTCGGCGAGGCGGATTAGGGTTCTCGGTTTTTCTAGCAAGTTTATATAATTTCCATGTACAAATATGAGTTAACTGAATCTCGCTTCTGGAGTCAACACCGCCTCCAATCGGTTCGCTTTTTTTTTTTTTTTTTTTTTTTTGAGCACACACTTAAGTCTCGCAGTCACAACCATGCTTTTAGCGACGACGACAGCCTTTAATTTCTTCTAGCCGTGCTGCATTAATACTTGAAAAAATAGCAATAAATTAGCTCAAAGTGAACGTACACAAATGACGCGAACTAATGTACTCGGACGGCGCAATTCAGCAATTTATTTGAATGCCGGCAGAGCTCCTGGAGGTGTCTTGTGGCAACTCGTAAAGAAAGCGTGCAGACTGAGCAAACGCGATTTAAGGCTTTTCATTCTTCTAGTGTGGGATCCTGAAGTTTCTGAATAAGAATCTGTACGAAAAATATAAGATATGAAAAGGCCATTTCACATTCGACCTATTGTGTGTAAAGAATATAAATAATATTCTGTCCGTCTGTCTGCCCGACCGTTCGAGATGAACACTGGCTCCCTAACTGTTCAGCCGATTTTCTCAAAATTGACATTCCCTGATCGATCTGAACGAACTCGAGGCTTTGGAAGTTTCAAACGGAAATTTTGATACTTGAGGCTACTTTAAACGAAGCCTTAAACATTTTAATTATTTTAATGGCATCAATTTTTTTTATTGAACTTTCTCCTCGGAGAGCGTTAAAGGATGCTTACGAAAATGATGCAGGTCTCATGATCGTTGAAATCCCTGACGTTTTGAAAATTGCAAAAGTTCAATTTTATGTCGTTTTTCTACAACTACTATAATGAAATTTTTTTAGATAAAAAGGATTTAGAAGATATAGAGGTTATTTTCTTTAATGAAATCGGTTATTTAAAGACAGGCACTGAAAGAAAGTCGTGCACAATTTTTGGAAAATATGAGCAGTTTTCGTTTAATTTTTCACGAAATATATGCAATTTTAAATGTTTAACAATTTTTTTTCTAGAACAGCACCATTTTTTCTTAATTTCCTCCTCGTATCTCTCAAAAACGGTAAAAAAATTATGGCGCTAAACCCATTTTCAGCGAACCCGTATTTCCGAACTCCGTATTTTCGAGAATTGCAAAATGTTATCATTTCAAAACTACAAAATTGAAAATAGAGATTTTTGTCTCAGTCAAAGTCTGTTCTATAAAATCAGCTCATTAGATTATGTACAATGTTGTGAAGAAATTAGTAATTTTCCCCTAATATGTGCTTCAAATTTATGCAATTTCTGAAAAATTATTTTCTTAAAAACCGCATTAAATTTTTCATTAAATGTTGTCCTCGTACGTAACAATGAATGGTAGAAAATATTATGCTAGTCCCATTTTCGGCGAACTCTCCGTGTATTTCAAAACTGCAAAAATTGCGTGTTGGAAATATTGCGTTGTCAATTACATTTTTAAACGTTCGCCAGAGTTCGGACCGTACGGCGCTTCTGTAGTGTAGTGGTATGGCTAATAGCGAGTTAACTCGGTCAGGGTTACATTGAAATGTATACTAATTTTGGCCAAGATTAAAAAACTGTTAGGATTTAATTTTCTTTCAATTGGGTATGAATTTGTTCAATTGAATGCACTTAATATATCCGTCGGTTGCTCTGATCGATAGTTTTTCGTGGTTTCTTCTATCAATAACAGGCGAATGCCGGAGCAGTACTCTAACAAACGGGTCCAGGTCCGCGTGCGATATTTCTCTTCCTCTTCTCATATACATGCACTTACATTTACATGCACTACTCCACTACACATGCCCTAGCCTAGTCGGGAGCTGAGAGCGTGTCTCGGTTGGTATGATGCCCCACTGGGGGATACCTGGAGGGGAAAATTCCCGCAAGCCGACGTGAAGGTCGGAGCCGAATCTTACAATCCATTGGGGAAACACCTCCATCTCCCTAGACATACATTCACTACACTAATGGAACTAATGGCCGTATCAGTTGACGCACCCGGAATCAGCAATACTTCGTGAAGAAATTACAACTTTGCCCATTCTTCTTTTCCTTTCATATTTCCTACATACGTTCAATATGAGAAGAATGGAGTGCTTTCTTTTCATTAGGGGTGGTGGATAAAACCCTTATGGAGGAGCGTAAAGTGGTAACTGTATTTTAGTTTACTAACATAAGTTTCGTTGAAACATTTCCTGGCAATGGATTTTACATTTTAGTAACTTGTAACATTTTAAACTAGAGGGTTATTTGCATTAGAAATAATATCAAAATTGCAATTGAACCATTCAATTACTTAATATAAATATTAATAGTGACTAATTTCTTCCTATTTTCCTACTTTGTGTCTTTCAACTTTTCGGCGCCTACAGAGAAACACGTTCCGGCCCCCTGCAGTTGACACACTGCTCCTAGTGCCGCCACCATAGTACCTGCCAATCCTCTTATCCATCGCACCGAAGTAGTACGCGATTTACAAGCGTACTTTTTATCGATGGGTATTTATAAACTTGACACCCTAGCCTCTGTACCATGGTTGACCGCGAGGTCTTGTGTCCGAGACCCGACGACAGATTTTGGATACAGCTACAGAGAATTCTACCAAACTAGAAGAGAATTTCAGGGGTCGGCTGCTCTGATGGGTAGTTTTCTCCGATCAATAAGAGGCGACTGCTGGATGAGTACCCTATCAAACGGGCCACGAAACGCCCGCGATCTTTCCTTTTTCATCCTGGCCCCCTCTTCTCCCCTCACACACACACTATCATTCACAAGAATACTACTCATGTCGGGAGCATCCGGCTACTACCGGCTTGGGCTGTACCCCGATGGTAAACATACATCGCGAGTCCATGTGTGGGTAGTCGCCGGATCTCATGTTTCAGTAGGGGAGGGGTAATACCACCTTAGGGAAATAGCATTCACAACACTTATGAGTAGACATCGGATGTTTAAGGAAATGCCTATTTTTTCTAGAGAACTTATTTAAAGGCTGATAATACATGTCCACGAATCATGACAAATGATGACATATGACGAAGTTTCATAATGCTTATTTTTGCTTATTTTAGCACAAATGCCTATTTTTTGCATAACTACCTTTTTTATGACTTATTTTGCCTGTTACTTATTATATTTATATACAATGCTAAGATATCGGATAATCGGCGATGGTCCAACGTGACCATTCATTACGAAACCTTCAATTCACGTCTTGAAATTTACATTACGAGAGAATTCCTGAATATATACCAACTGATTTTTCTCCATTTCCGTATCTCATAAATACCAGCCATGATCTGAGAACATGGACGATTGACAATACACCGAGGGAACCGAAATTTTAAGTGGAAATAAATATAAATTCCCATGTTTCAGTGTTGCTAGCGTTGGACTGCTAAAATATATGCCAGTAACATTGTTCAGATATCCTTCTCCGGATTCAAACTGATTTTGTCTCCCAATCGTCGCAAATTTGAAATAGTGATCCTTGAAAATTTACTGGTAATATGTAAATATTACTGGTTAATGGAAACTATTAAGAATAAAATGTAGAAGAGTTGTAAATATATAAATCTAGTTTTACATTACAATATACAAACTGGTTTTGTGCATTTAAATTTACAAAATATAAACAAAAATGACAATATTGTCTACATAACTTATGACAGTGCCTTTTTTCTCCTTATTCTTAACTTTTTCAGTGCCTTTTTAGGCCCCTAAAATACGATTTTTTAGTCCCTAAACATCCGATGTCTACTTATGAGAAAAGATCGGATTCCCGTGTAACTATATCTTTTCTTTGCTAACTTGAAACTGGATGAAACCTTGGTGGAAAGTTGAATCATGAAACGGACGTTATTTAGTACTCGTTTTATTTAGCACGAAATTGCATGTTTTGAAGGTTACTACACGAAATTGCACGTTTTGGGTAATACTGGCTGAAAATTGCACATTTTGGGATTTTACAAGAATTAGCCAGATTAATTGTTTTATTGCATAAAATATAATACAATGTGGGGGTTGCCTAGAGCTGTTCAGGAGCGCTTGAGTCATCATAAACGCATAAATCATCAACAACGCCCCCACAAGTCCGATTTAATTCAAACCACTCTTTAAACGCTCGATACTAATACGAATAAAATGTGAAAATTTCAGCTAAATCGGTCGAATAGTTTTTGTATTTATGTGCGACAGACATACGCATAATCCCTTTCCATTTATATATAGATTTAGATAGAATTGAGAGACAGACTACATCGAATGGCGCTGACGATGCGGCACGTATGTCATTACGTCACGCACCATTTCTTATTCCCACTCACGTAATTTTCCTGGAAAGGGACGTAATTAAGAAGAGTATTCTAGTTTCAAATTGTTACATGGTTCGCTTGTAATACACACCATGCCACAACTCAATATCCATGTTTTACGCATGATTCGACCCCGAAATCGGACGAAACTCATAATTGGGCGCACCCCCCCTCGGCCAAACACCTACACCACCTAGATCAGCCAAGAATTGAATGTAGAGGCTATTATACACGGTACAGTTTTCGTGCAGATTGGACGGACAAAAAATGTGCGGTCCAATGGCGCAATTTCTGCATGAAAACTTTTGAACATCTTCGTAATTTTTCCAGCAGAAAGCTTATAGTTTGACTCGAGCGCCTCTAGCGACAGAATCGTTTACTAATGGATTTCTTTCCCCAACGCGGCGATAATCGGTCATTGCAATTTTGTGGTTAGGTGTGTCAAGGTGCGATTGTGTGAAGTGATCTTGCGACCTAGAAATGTTGTTACCTAAACATCAGCTAATTGTATAAAGTTCATTTTCAATGGAGCATACGATTGCTGATTTGAAACGCAAAATTGCATTGAGACAGTTTTTCCTTCGTTAACTATTAATTTATTACAAAACCAATTTGAAACTTCTGAAATTGTAGTATTTATTGTTTCTTTTTCGCAAAGAACATTCGTGTCATCGGCAAACAGAACTGTTCTTCCATTTTTAATAGATGGGGGCATTTCGTTTACGTAACACTGAAAGAGGGTAGGTTCCAAGACCGAACCTTGTGGGACCCCATGTTAAATTGGCAAAGAATTGGAAAGAGAAGTAAATAATGTCCATTCGTGCCAGTATGGTATTTCTACTCTTTGAGATCGATGTTTAAGGTACGAGGTTATCCAATCTAGGGCAATACTACGGATTCCATAAGAAGGTAATTTTGAGAGCAAGATGTTATGGTTAATAAAGATCTAAAAATATCCCAATGGGTTCTTCATTTTGGTCCATTGATGAAGCAACATCTTTAAGAAAAGAAAAAATTGCAGTTTCCGTAATTTTGATTTTCTAAAACCGTGTCGTGAGTCTGAAAACGCTTCGTTTTTCCTGAGAAAGGTTTCCATTCGCGTATAGAAAAGCCTCTCTAATATTTTTGAGAAAACTGACAAAAAAGAAATTGGCCGGTAATTTTGAATTTTTATTTTTGTTCCCTTTTTTTAAAAAGAGACTTAATTTTTGCTGTTTTGAAAATATCTGGAAATATTCACAAGGAAGCATTGAAAATGTGATTTAATGGGTGTATAATTGCAGGTGCACACGTTTTTAATAAACAATCCAGAAATTCATCTAATCCAGATAAATAAAAAAAAGTTCACACGGCTGAACAGAGCACACTTCAAGCCATGCTTCGAAAAACCTTCCTAAACGAGGGATGGGAGAGTAAAAAAAAACTTACCTTTAATGAAAATTCAAAAAGTTTTGAAACTAGCACTTGAATCATAGAATTCAGCGTGTTGTGATCTATCCTTCACAAAAAATTTAAGGCTAATACTTGAATACTTTTTGAGGAAATCTTGTTTACATATGTGTAGAAAATTGCCTGGAATTCACCCGGCCGGTTATAGATTGGCTCGCTCCCTTCACTTCAGCTACCGCCGGCCCACGGTGTGCAAGATAATATCGCGCGCCAGCCTCTGCCTAGCCCTTGGAGTGTCACGACTCATGCGGAAGGCATCAATCTAAAACACGTCAGATTCCACAGGGGTGGACCGAATACTTCCCTCTGATTAGTTACTTGAGGTGGTGATCTCGATTTTTTGATTAGTGATTGGGGCGCGTCAACTGCTGAGGTCAATAAGTCTAGTGCATCTTTTTTCCTCGGGAGGTGGCTGTTATTTTACCCCGCTGGATGGTGAAATCCGGCGCCGATCTACCGTCGGCCAATGGGGTTATCCCCAACCAGGTATCTCCCACCAGCGGAGAACCCCCCCTCCCCAGCCAGGACAAAGCTCTAAGGCCCCGACTGGTCTCCCGATATGTGTGTTAGTGTGTAGTACATGGAAGTGTAAGGGGTGACGATAGGGTAAGGGAGAGGAAGGAAAGATCGTGCGCGGACCTTGGCCCGTTTGTTAGGGTACTGCTCCGGCATTCGCCTGGTATTGATGGGAGAAACCACGTACACTACCAATCAGAGCAGCCGACCGCTGGAATTCTCAGAGCAGCTGCAGCTGATGCGGAATCAGAGCAGCTGACGATTGAATTCGACCTAGCTCTCTAGCCAGTGTCGGAAATCCTGCCACCGTCGGGACTCGAACCTAGGACCTCCCGATCAGAGGCACTGCAATGACATCAGTTGATGCCCTAAGCCATTCGCCTGGTATTGATGACGCCTGACATTTCCCGGTCGTAATCTCTGAGTAGCCCACAGCAATCTGAACAAATGATTTATTGATGCTGTGTAAATGGCATTATTCTGAAACGCAGCCGAATTAATTTCTCGTCCCGCCTGTGCAAAGCGTCGCAGGACAAATTTCATAAATTTTTATGCCATTATAATTTTAAGATCCAGTTGGCCCTTCGCTACGTATTGACGAGTTCGCGAAGACTGCCCTGCCTTCAGTCCTTCGCGATTTATATAACATTACCTTGCGATCGACCAACCCATAATTTCAAACACATTTCTATGCCAAAGTACTTTTAAGGGCCATTTGACGCTTCGCTATGCATTTTTGAGTTGGCGATGATGCTCCGGACTTCGGCCTGCGCATTTACATAAAACTAACTCGAGTCTGTGCAACATATGTCGCAACGGAACCACAAGTCATTGAGATCTCACATTCATGGTATACAATAATAATAATAATAATAATAATAATAATAATAATAATAATAATAATAACAACAACAAAATCTATGACATACGTTCCTGTGACCCCAAGAGTGTGTCGTTAGGTTTGAGCAACCTGAGCAAGATAGAAATTTCGTTGTTGTTGTTGTTGTTGTTGTTGTTGTTGTTGTTGTTGTTGTTGTTGGTGGTGGTGGTTATTTTTTTGCAATTATTATTTATTGTTAAAGGAAAAATTACAAAAAAATTTGTTCAGGCGCGGCGACGCCAACAGCAATAAAAAAAAATAAAGAATTGACCAAGTCACTCTACCATCACTGGGCTATTAAGTACTTATTGGAAGGACATTTGGCGGATGCAATTTCGAGATTTCTCAGCGCTCGACAGGCGTGTCATTTCATATAGTTCACGCTTTTAGAGGTTAAGAACACATGAGCTTAAGTCATGTAAATCACACCAATAGAATTCAATTTGTAAATCACAGCATCGTCAAATTGTCTTCGCTAAAACGTATGAACGTCTAGAGGTTTCTTCGATGTAAATGTGTAGCATAGAAGTACCTCGCTGATCTACTCGCAGAGGAGAACGGTTGCATTATCAGAATCAACGAAATATGGAAGCAGATGCAGAGAATTAATGGTGTTACAACAGTAATACTTCCTTGCATTTTTACTAACTTTTATTTTCGAGAATTCAGGAAGATCCTCAAAAAGGAGATCTGCGATATTTTTTAGTATTCTTTATCTATCCGAGGAAGAAATTTAGCGAAAAACTGCGAGCCGTTTTTGATATTTTTTTATGAATTGCCTTTACTTGAAGCACAAATTACGAGAAACCACTAGTTAAAAAATGTGCATGACCTTATTAAAAGATCAAATTTTTAAAAACGCATTTCGTCAAGAAAAATCTTTATCAACAATGGCGTACTTTAGCGGGTGTTTTTTTTTGTTTTTTTTCCATTTCCGAAAATACAGAGTTCGCCGCAAATGGGACCTGCGCCATTAGTTAGCGTCCTTTGCTATACCCGAGGAAAATATTTAAAGCTGTTTGGGGGAAAAATTGTTTAAAAATTGCCAATTTTTCACGCAAAATTACGCGAAAACTACTCACGAAAGATTACGCGAATCTTTTGAAGAACAGATTTCATTTCCGAAAAATACGTTATCTTCAATTCTGTAGTTGTACAAAGACGCCGGAAATTTTTTGAACTTAGGCAGTTTTCGAAAATGCAGGGAGTTCAACAAAAATTAGACCTGCGCCAATTTTTTACGCGTCTTTGCTCTATCTATGGAAAAAGGAGAATCCAAAAATTTGGAGTCTTTTTGAGAAAATTTGGAAAACGTGGAGGTAAAGAACCCCCAAAATCAAAATATCCGTTTCAAACCCACAGGGCTTAGAGTTCGGCCAGATCGACCGGAGAAACCCGTCTGGACTGTTAAAGCTATAGCCTAACGAAACGCATTATATTATCTATCGTTCACTCCGGATTGGTCTCGAAGAAGGGCATGATCAAGGGCATGAACAAGGATACGTAGGTCTCTGAAAAGGATCGGGAATTGTCGGTATCCATCATTCTCGGTAGTATCGGTAGGGCGTTTCCTGTGCGCAGTTTGTTGGTAATTTCGGTGCGTTTCATTTGTGATATAAACACCATTAGCTCCCTTACAAATGAAAAAAATTAATAAAAATTGTAATTAACTTTAATAATAAATAATGGTATAAAACGGTACATACTTGCACACTTTGTGTGTAATGATCACTCCAAATTTCGCAAAAAAATTCAAATATTTTCAAAAAATACATTATGTTATTTAAAGATGTAATTTCGAAGAAAATATTTCACTAAGAAAAAAATCTCCGTTTTCAATATTAAAATTGCAGGAAGACGCCGAAAAATATTTTATCTTCAGCATTTTTCGAAACTACAGGTTGTTAATCAAAATGGGATCTGCGTCATTTCCATAAGCATACTTCGACTCTTTCGAGAAAAAATGTAAAGAAACAATAGAAGCCTTTTTAAAGTTTAGAAAATGAGGATTCTCGTAAGTACTCTCAAAAAATCAAAAACTACGTTTCCAATTCAGCGAGGAATGACAATTTGGGGGAAGATCTTAACGATTTACGGCTGGTGGTGGTGTTCGGACGGACAACACGGACCGACGGACGGAAAGACCCGGTATCAGAGACCAAATTACGACTTTTTCGGTCGAAAAATCGCCACTTTTCGCTGAGGCTTTACAGTTAAGTTCTGGTCGAACTCGAGGCCCAGCAAGTCTGATAATTTTATTTTTGAGATACTTTACATGAGGCCTCGATATTAAAAATTTTCTCAATTTGTATTTTTATGTAAAGGGTATCACCCGTTAATTTGTTTAAATAAATAAAAAATTGGTTCAAATTTGTTGATAAAACAATTTCCTCGGATAGAGCAAAGAACACTTACAAAACGTCGGCCTAATTTTCGTTGATCTCTCTGAATTTTCGAAAATGGCAAGTTAGAAATAATGCGAGAAAATGTGTTGCTGTGGCACCACAAGTTCTTTAATGAAATCTGTTCTAAAAGAAATCTTCAAATACAGGTCATGTACATTTTTTTTAAAAATATTAGTTTTCGCGTAATTTTGAGTTTATGTTGAAAAAGTTTAAATGTTTTTCGAACCTGTCATATGGTTTTTATATTGAAGCTAGAAATGTCTTTCATTGTGTAATCTATTTCTAGATATTAATCTGCAAATCATTCCATACACATTTTTTCGAAATATGAGTAGTTATCGCGACATATGAGAGAATTTTCTTAAGCGTTAAAACGAACATGGCATTTACGATTGAACGTTAAGGCATGGGCAATAACGTGTAATTGTTTCAAAACCAGCAGTTTTATTGAATATTACAATATAGTCTTTGTTATTGTTATATTATTATTATCATCGGCACTTCAGTAACAATTGCCGTGTTGCGACAGGAATATGCCAAACGAATCCCAACTCAATTGTTGCTTTCAGAACGCCGCCCTGGGAAAAAGAGGCAATTGTGGTGGCCGCCGCCGCCACAATTGCGCCCACACTGCAGAAGCAAGTGTGAAGCATGGACTTAGGGGGTAAGATTTACTAATAATTTATTAATAAATAGCTGGAAATAGTAAATGATAATTAAAACTATTGTTTTATGGATAAATGAATACATCAAAATTTTGAATTTACAGTGTTTGGATATTTTACTGAACTTATGAAATATCAATTTCAATCACTCAGGAGAAATTGATTTATTTTCGCATTATTGGATAAAGAGAACCTCTAATATAAAGAAAAATGCTACTCCAATAATTCAGTATAACCAGAGTCAAGTCATTTTCATGCTTCATTTATGAAGCTCTAAAGGAGAGTTTGAAGTGATAGCTGACACAAGACACGCTTTAATATTTCATAATTGTTATCAATCTTCTGAGAAAACACTGTACCACCACTAGTTATTAATACCACCCATTGTTACATTCGATATTTGTGTTTATAATAAATTGTAATGGCTCACACAGAATATTATTTGGTTTGGATCCAGTTTCTTGTGATTACATTTACATATACTAAAAATGTAAATTACTGTTTATTCCATTCTTTCCACTCTTTGAATACTGAGCCCCAAGATACACGATTAAGTATTAATACACAAAATTTTCTTGTAAAGTACATGTCATACCAATGGGTGTCAACTGGTCTCCTGAATGTTTTCCTGACAGTTTTCCTGCTTTAAAGCCAAGGGCACACAGAAGAGGGATGGGGGTGCAACTGGGGCAGCTTGCCCCCAGGCTCCGACTTAATTCGGAGCCTCAATTTTTTTCATTCAAAACAAATAAAAAATGTAATTGCTTTTAATTCAAATTAACAGATAAATTATTTTTGTTGCATGGAGAAATGAATTCTCTTTTTTGTGCTAGGGGGAGCTGGATCATTAATTTCCAATAAGGGCTACATGGATCTATCGCCCTAGGCCTCTTTTTATTCTTTCCTTGCACTAGGGTTCAAACTCGAGTTGAATGCCCATTTTTTGATGTGGCCGCCATTATCCTGCACTTTCCCTGAATAATTTTTGCCTTTTAATCAACATCTACATCTACAGAAGTAATTGTACACTAGTTTCATTTGAAATATAAAATATGTTCATAGTATAGACAATGCTATTTACAAGAGGCTGGAGCTCAACTGGAAAGTAGTACGGTGTAGGCAGTGTTAGATCGGGTGGGGGGTCAATTCCATAAGACCTATTCCAATGGGATAAGACAAAAATCTGTAAAAATGTTCATTAGCTTTTAATCAAGTTACATATGGGCTCTATGAAACATGAGCAAGTACTTAGTTGAAATTACTTCTGCTTCACATACATGCACTCACCCTTGGTCTCAAGTCCACGGTTTTTAAGAAGCAGGGATAGGGTTGGGGGGAAGTAAGTTTGACAATTCACGAAGAAGGTCTGGTGGTCATAGAAGCACATCACATTGCATTGCTGGGTTGGAAAAATGATTCTAGTAACATGTATTGCGAACTTGCATCTGAATTGTTCTGTTTTGACATAAATATAATAAAATGCAACGAAATATGTAGTAATAGGTAAAATAAAAATGGATCTAATTATTCAAAATATAAACTCTACAAAATATTATTGACTACAGATATCTTGTTCCTATAATAATGTGTATTTACATGAAATTCCCTAGTGATGATGCAAGAAACCAATGACTAAATAACAAATACAGGACCACTGAATATAGAGAGAAGTTCTTCTATCCAAGTAGTGCAGATATGCAAATGCAAGAAGCTAGTGATGTGTAATGACAGCACCCCAACAGTACTCAAAACACAAGAATAAACAAAAGGTATCTTCCACGTTCTCCTGGGGCTTCTGAACATATTTTCTGTTAGAAGAACATATTATCTTGTTTTACCTTCTACTGCACTTATCATTTGATTTAACTTTAACTTCTGCTTTGATTCAATTTGCTTTGCATTCTATACCACAAACATTCTGTTCTCATTTCAAAATACAAAATTGTTTTGATCTTTGCCCACATCATGTGGCCTATTGAATCAACTGTTATTTACATTTAATAATTGTTACACAGACGATTACAGATTATACTGAGAGGCAATACTGTTTTAACCACTGAATTAGATTGCACTGAATCACGAAGTAACCATAAAGAAATAGGCAGATGTAACTTTTAAATATGTGGAGTTTTGCCCAAAAACCCTAGGTGTAAATGGAGTGAAATGCAATCAATACCAAGTGTGGTACTGTCACAATGGTTTAATGTGTGGTGACTAAGCAGATGTTTGTAGACTTCCCAACAAAACCATTTCAAGGCAACAAGCATTGACAATTGTTTAAAGACTTAATACCTATTTTTTTCAATATTCAGTTCAATTTTTATTTTGTTTTAAAAATATAATTTTGATGCAGGCATGGCCTTGACAGTCTAACAGATTAAAATTGGAGTATACCGCCACAGTATACTGTGAACCAAATATAAAACAAAACATCATGCTACCCATTGGCTGCAAATGGGACTATACACAGAAGAGCTAGCTAATCACATTTCTTTCATTTTTATAGAAGAATCTTCAATCATTACAGTAAAACGTTTATGAAACTTATTTTCCTCTCAAGTGCTCAAGTGAATAATAAACTGAATCAGACATTGCACAACCTTGTAGTTGCTGTAGTTCTCTCACAATCACATCCCATTAATGAAATTATATAGAGATTATAATTGTGGAAGGCAACTTCACAGAAATAGATTCAAAGCAGCTCAAATGATGTAGTTCCCTTCAAAAAATTGGCCAGAATAGGTGAGAGAAATGTCACACTAGCCATAGAACTTCACAAATGTAGAAATAAACATAGAAGATTATTTTTACCATCCAAAAAGTTCAAATTAATTGATTGCATTAAATTCTACGCAATAAAACAAATTTTAGTTAATTTTCTGTATTCTGGAAATAATACATATATTGTTCATAAAGGCTTGCAATTTCAAATAGATATTTGGCATAAAAAGAAGCGGCCCTTGCACCGAGTTTATCAAACTGCTTATTGTGCAGGTTATATTTAGTATATATACAGACACAGTCAACTCAAGATGCAGTGAAATTTAAGAAATAGTGAACTGAAGTCACGGGTCACAACCTACAGACATAATAAATAAACATTAGAAGATTTGATTATAGTGAACTTACTAAATACATCTTCCTGGATTATCATTCACCTTAAGACTGAGATTTGCGACTGATTTTTGTAACTTTTATGAGGTATGAAGAGGAATGCAGGAGATTGAATGAACCATGCAAAGAGTTGCTTCAGCTCATCAATGGCAGTTCTGTTGAGCCTGAAGATTTCATGAACACAGCTCACAAGTTAAAAAGTAGTGAAAATTAATCTAGCTACGCCATACATCCAATGAAAGTGTCTTCCAGAACAGAAGAAAACAAGTGCTCCAACAGTGCAAGAGGCATTGAAGGATGCAAACTTGTAAAATCCAGACTAGATATTATTAAATAAAATGAAGAAAGTATGAACATACTGAAATTTTGAATTCACACCGATTAGACATTTTACTGTACCTCTGAAATAATAAAACCAATAATTGTTGAAAAACTGTTATATCTCAGAGGTTCACTATATCCAGAGTCGACTGTATATACATATAGTGCAAGTCATTTTATTATATATATATAGACATATATATATATATATATATATATATATATATATATATATATATATATATATATATATATATATATATATATATAAAATTTTAAAAATCAAATAAATAAATTAATTAAAAAATGACCATCCTTTTCTCGTTCCATAACTGATTTGGCCTGAGAGCCAGAGATTTTTACATGATTTTTAGTAATTTTTCGATTTTGTTGGAGCCTGTATGTCACAATTTTATGCATATTTCCATGACTCAACACTCTTGTAGACTCAAGGGATCATTAATGTCGTTTCTGAACAGTGAGTGCGTTGTAATCAGACATTACGGTGACAGACTAAGGTTCTGTCACCCAAAATGAGTGTGATAGCAGGGCAATGTGCAATACAGAGCTGTTGTAATTTGCAACCCAATTTTGTCTATTCACCAAGTTTTGTTTTCATCATTTGTATCTGAAAAAAAGTAGATTTTATCAGTGAATCAGTGAGTCAGGAGGACATCGAAATAGCCGCACAACCAGGTGAGGTAAGGAGAATCTAAACCTCTAAACAGGTACAAATAAAAATAGAAGAAGGGTACTCTCAAAAGTAATTAAATTGTTAGTACATATTCAAGTGTAGTACCAGGCGAGTTGGCTCAGGGCATCAACTGATGTCACTGCAGTGACCCTGGCTGAGAGGTCCTACGGTTTGAGTCCCAATGGTGGCAGGATTTTCGACACTAGCCACATAGCTAGGTCAAGCTCTGTCCCTGTCTGGAAGAGAATTCTAGCAGTTGGCTGCTCTGATCCGTAGTTTTCCATAGTTTCTCCAATCAATACTAGGTGAATGTCAGAGTAGTACCCCCAACAAACGGGCCATGGATTGTACACGATCTTGCACTACACTACCACACAAAACTGGAAGATTGGTTGGGAGCTACGAGTTTGTCACCGCTGGCGGAGATACCTGGTTGGGAAAACACCACTAGCCAACAGTAGTTCTGAACCGGATCTCGCCATCCAGCAGGCACGATAAATGCCAACTCCCAAGCAATAAAAGACTAACGACCTTAGCAGTTGATGCACCACAAATCACTAGTGATCTACCAATCAACTGTGGTATTCTGTACAACACTAATGAAATTAGATTTTTTGTCTGTCTTGCAATGGTTTTTGTAAACTAGGTTTTAGTGTATAACTTGTCAACCATATGAGATTTCACCAGTGTCTAACACATGGCAAAACATGACTCGAAGCAAACTACATAAACTTTATCAACTATAAATTACAAATCTTCAGAAAGCGGGTTTTGGTGAAGAATAAGCCATGAAAAGATTTGCTGTAAATGACAAAATTGCGCGAATGACAAGTCCTGTCAATCGAAATACCACCAATGGAAGCCAATGCTTGAAAGTCCTTTTGAATTCTTCTCTTGCAAAAATTATTTTATTCTCAAAATCATGCTTTATTATAGTTTTGTTTAAACACATAAGAGTAGGGTACATTTGATCATGAGATTTTAGGCCAACATTTGAGTTTTAAAGTATGTTAACGTTGGAAATTTTTTCAAACCTAGATTTACACAGTATTTACAGTACAGATTTGGTATTTAATGATTGAAAGAATTCATAGTCACATGCTTGACAATTATCTTTCATGAAGACACCTGAAATTTCTCGATGTCTTATTTGATTTCACTGATACCCACCAATAATTCAATTTTAGAAAATTGCTTCAACAATCTTATCCAAAATCATTCGAAAGTTCCTTCTGCTGTGGAAAATCTTCCGGCTTTTCTCATTTCATTAAAATATTGAAAGTCTATAAAGCATGAAAAATTGTAAAATGATTTTCTGATTAAACCCAATATTAACGAGATCATAATGAAGTGACTCCATATGGTATAGCCCTAAGTTCATGCCTATATGTTTTACCTATTTTGCCTAAAACAGGCAAACAAAAAGATTAATTTTTATAAAAAAGGTTTACAAAAAGGCATTTATTCCGGCTAAAATCAAGGTGCAAAAGGCATACAAAACATGATAAATGTGTATTAGAAAAGAACATATAATTAACATAATTTCAGGAAGGGTCGCAGGCCATACTCACATGGAATAGATTCTTTGAGACTAAAGAAAGTATGTCAGCATCAACAAAAGGAGTCCAAGAATACCGAATGCTATCATCTCACTTTGGGTGCCATTTTGAAATTCCTTGACAACGCATTCTGTACTTCATGTCGGATATCATGTCTCTGCTTGCAGAGAGAGAGAAAAATGCATCAGTGCTCACTGCAAACTTGCAAGTAGGTTTCACGTTTGATAAAGAACAGTGCCAGGAGAAGAAAGAAAATAGTGATAAAAAATGGAGGAAAAATAAAAAACTGGAGAAAAACTGAAAATAGGCAAAATGGAAAGTTTCTAAAACAGTTATAGAAACACAATTAAATTTAAGTTTTGTTAAAAGTGTTAAAATTGTAATAATAATTTTCTAGCAGCTGTTTTTAAAACTGCATGAACATAGATTCCGAGTTCAACACTTCTTGCCCAATATCACATATCTGCTTGCAGAGAAAGGCAAAAATGAGACTGTGAATTTGACCTTACTCAAATTTTTGAAACAACTCTAACCCAACACATAAATATACTGTGTTATCTATGTTAGCATTGTTGTTAGTTGCAATGAATTATTAACTGTGCTGACGTGTGAACATGTTGATGTTCTATGATTTATTATATCGTCCTAATGATTTGTTAATACATACTCTGCAAAATTCTATGTGTACGGCCATTAAGATTGTTGTTTCAAAATAATAAAATAAATAAATAATAAGAAGGCATTTTGCCATACTTCTGGGCTCTACAAGATATACTAATTCCTTTGCACTCTCTCTCTACCCCTTGCAGTCTCACTAATAATCTCTAAGCATAATCAAAGACAATAGTTTCACTGATGTCTATGAAGGAACAAAGTGAAATTCCATTTGAATATCAACAGTCACAGGTTACAGGGTGACACTTCACTGACGTTTCGACCGGAGTATCTGCTTGCTGATACTACCACTCCTCAAAAGTGCACAACACTGATTGAAACTCTAAAACTACAATTTAGTTCCAGTTAAGCTGTTCGGTTGGACAATGTCTGTTCACATGCTGCTTACTACTTATTTCTGTGCCAAGTACTATACATGTACCAAGAGTTGAGTTGGAGCAGGGACTTTGCAAGTGTTGATACATCCAAGATAATTTAGTTTGCTAGATTCCTTTTTTTTAACAGTAGCCATGATCAAGTAATAAATTCTACCATGAACGTTATTGAATAAAATTACTTATCCAAATCTAGTTAATGGAAAAATTACAAATAAGACGTATATCCTTATTTTTAAATCAAACTCCCAGTCTTCACAAGTTTCTTCAAATTCTCTTTTTTCCCCCCTCCTAATTTTCAAGGTTTTGTGGTTCGCTGACCTGCTTGCTTAAAAATGAAATCTTGTACATGACATGGTACTTTATTAAGCTTTATTTGCTTGAATTATGCCCTGTGTGTGACAGCTCTTAACCTTTCTTTATTGTGATTATCTCTCTACTTAATCCCTTTCATTAATAACTATTGAGTAAGCTAAACTTCAAATTTCAATTGCAATTGTATCTAAAAATTAATAAATAAAAGACAGAATTGTTCTCCAGTTGAATAAACATTGCATTTCAGACGGAATACTGCACAAGAAAAAATAGTCCACGATAAATAATATGGGCAAGTTTACTTTCTCTGAGCAAGTAGAAGAAAAAAAAGATGAAGTCCAGAATTATGACCAAAAAAAAAATCAGAAAAATCAGAAAAAGTAATATATTGTTATCAGCATTTTAAGTCACCAAAGGGTGTGGAACTTTTCAAAAGAATTAGGTTCTGATTCTGATATAATATCCATAGCTACAGTCTTTGTTAACTTCAGAATTATGGAGGACATTAGGTCCCAGGGTCAAGATCAAAACCCTATATCAATGTTCACATTATTTCTCAATAAAAATTACTAGAATGAGCAATATTGAGATGTATGTATAAGAAAAAACGAGAATCCCCTATAATATAATTCATTGCATGTTACGTGGTCAACAAATGTTGCAGAATGGAACACAATTATTCCATCTAGCCTACTCACTGAAGTGTCCTGGGTGCAAGTGAATTTTTTTCTACAATGAATATAATATTTAACTAGTGAGAACCCGTCAAAATATGACGGTGTGATCTAAGATAAATGTAAAATACTGTGCCCAGACTAATGTTCACAATATGGTGCATTGTTTGAATCTTTAGGGTATAAGGAAGATATTCTGTGATGTGGAGTTCACAAAATGTTGAACACGTATGGCCCATGACCAGGTGGCAATGCAATATTGGCACCAAATTACACAAAAGAAAGACCACTATTATACTGACGGATATTATTTCTAAAGTTTTTTGATGTGTCATAATCTCCTATAGACAACTGTTTGATTTCTTCTGGCATATTGCTGGAAGGTAAACTTATTTTCCCATGTAAGCAACATACAGTAAACTCGTTTACAGAATTTCTCTGACATGGGAAGTACAAAGTAGAACAAAACTGACATTTCATAGACAATAACCCAACAGAAAACGAAATGACCTCACTATCACGACACATATGCTGACTTTCTCTTTCCCTGCTCCCAGTCAATGTACTACGTTTGCGTTTTTTGGGGCGCGTGGGCAACGATTCGGAATTCAACATAACCTGTAAACTACTTCACTACAACCGCACAAAACCCACTGTCCGAATGTTCTCTACAAAATACACTACAAAAGCAAATATGTATATGCAAACTGTCATCTTCACAATGCAATTATTACACTGAAACAAAACCTTGACGAATTGTGAACAAATCTCAAGCAGCGCCACCATGAAGCGGCGGGGACGCACATCTATAGACTCATATATATCAATTTTCAAACAGCCACCCTTTGGAAGAAAACAATTGACTATTGATAAGCGTACTATTAAAGAATGATTTAATTAATTAATTTACACCGTAAATGTTGGTGAATCAACACAAACAATATCTGATAACACATCTAGGGATCACATTCTTTCATTTAAAGGAAAAAATACTACAATCGGTTCAGTAGAAGCTCTAAACGAAGCCATGGCAGAATACCTTATTTTTTTAAATATATAGATAAGTGTAAAATATATTTAAAATTGCATAACTTTGCATTATTTGTGCAACTAAACCATACCACATTGTAAATACAGGAAACTCATTCAAAAATGAGAATTCACTTAAAAGATTCAAATGAAACGTAAAAGTACTTGCAAACATTTTAAGTTACTTTACATGCTTGATTAACTATCATTAAATTAAGTGCCAATTTAATTCATAATAGTTTTGATGGTAACTGAAGCACACTTTGGCAAAAAGAAATTAAAACTCTCAAATTGATCAAGAAAGAAATTAATGGCCAACTTGTCACAATTCAAAATTTCAAGCTGCCCAAAATATAAATGACAAAAAAATTGCATATGCACAATACATGGCTTGTCCACTTTACGTCTCAAGCCTATCCAAGAGAAAAACCTAAAGCATTACCGTTTTATCTGCAAAAATTCTTTCTCTTCCAGTCATATCTGGCTAACACATCCCTAATTTCTTTAAGGCAACATACATGTAAAGATCATACTCTTGAGTTGTGATAATTCACAATGTGAAAGAATGAACTGCTGGAATTTGTATCAATTATTAGTGCGGAACAGCTATCAAAACACAATCTACTACAATTTCAATGCCGAAAAAGAAATTCTTCTGCAATCACAAATCAGATGCAACCAAATTGTGAACAACGGATGTGCTAAAAACTCTTTCCCCTATTTATTTAATGAACCCAATTAAGAGTATTAAATTGAAACTCCAACACACACACACACACACACAACACAGAGTAATATTACCATAGTTTTCACGGCACAAGGAGAGTTTAACATCTAAAGAATTCCTCAATGGGAGTAACTTTCAAATAACTCCAATGCAATAGCAGTTGAGACTACCGATTTGTGCCATAAAACATTTTTTTCTTTTTTTAATAATAAACAACTGCAATCAAAGGACTCAACTCAAAGATACATTTAACAATTGTTCAGAGATTACTGCATTGGGTTGTTTAACAGCAATGACATGAGAGTCAATATTTCATTTTATATGATTAAACAATCCATCCTTTACGTGAAAAGATTAACCGAAATGAAAAATCTAACTTATGAGACATACCTGATATCGATTCACAATTCAGCAGAGTACTCTTGAAGCAAATAACTGGACTGTAGAATAACATCATCTTTCGCTTGCTCATCACTTCAAAAGATTTCCATTGTTAATTACACAACACCGCAGTTGTGAAGAATGTTCACATTCAATCTTCTCATTTCTCAAAATTATATTTTAACACACAATGTCCAAACTATGTACCAGGAAATAATTGTTGGACCAGACTAATGCTGGCATGGTAAGAAGACACTCATTCACTGAAAGGAGCGGCATTCTTTGCACGGTCTCAGTGAACACAAAACTTCTTTGGTCTTGAAGAATAACCATCATATCCTGAAGACGAGATGCATTTTTTTACCTCTGATCTTCTCTATAAAGAAAAATGTTAAAATCTTACACGACAAACAACACAAATTATATCTGAAAGCATTAAAGACCTTCAGATCACTTGTAATACAGGAAAGTTAATGTTATACTTTAGGAAAGGGTGAAAGATCAAAAATAATTCTGGGGAAGGAGAATATCATCAATTTAAATAGATTAGAAACGCTTTCCTAATACCTAATCTAGACTGGAAATACAGCAGTATGAGTAAGATTCAAACACGGACAGAAAGAAAATAAATAAAATGGAAGTAACACACGAAAAGAATATCCCCCCCCCCCAAGGAAGAGAGAAAGCAAGTTATGAGTAAGAGAAACCAAGAAGGGCAAAGAGGTAACGAGGAAAGTGGCAACAAAGGGGGAGAGGACAGAACAAGAAAGAAAAAAGGAAGGAGAGAAGCACAGAAGAGAGGCAGAGGAGAGAGGTCGGCGAGAGAGGCAGAGGAGAAAGGTCAGCGAGAGAGGAAGAGGAGAAAGGTCAGCGAGAGAGGAAGAGGAGAAAGGTCGGCGAGAGAGGAAGAGGAGAAAGGTCGGCGAGAGAGGCAGAGGAGAAAGGTCGGCGAGAGAGGCAGAGGAGAAAGGTCGGCGAGAGAGGAAGAGGAGAAAGGTCGGCGAGAGAGGAAGAGGAGAGAGGTCGGTGAGAGTGGAAGGGGCAAGAGGAACATGGCCAACAAGAGAGGAAGGGGCAAGAGGAAAGAGGGTGACAAGTAGTGAAAGGGGGCAAGAGTAGTGAGGGGAGACAAGGTCGACGGGAGGGAGGGAGGGAGGGAGGGGGAACGCTTCTTTCTTGCCAACATAAGAGCTTTCCTTTTTTCATCTTCCTCAAGTCGTCGCCCTTGCGTCCTCACCCAGAGTCGTTGAACTCAAGTCTTCTCGGAACAGAACAGATGGTTCAAGGCAAGGCAAGGGTGGTTCAAGGCAAGGCAAGGGTGGTCCAAGACACGGGAACAGGTGGTCCACGACATTCTAGGCGTCAACAAAGAAAGACAAAGTCGAAGGCCTCAACGTCGTCAGAGGGAGACGAAGCCAAAGACCTCGACGTCGTCAGAGGGAGACGAAGCCGAAGGCCTTGACGTCGTCAGAGGGAGACGATGACGAAGGCTACGATGTCGACAATGGCAGACGAAGCCGAAGGCCTTGACGTTGACAAAGGGAGACGAAGCTGAAGGCTACGTCGACAATGGGAGACGAAGCCGAAAACTATGATGTCGACAAAGGGAGAAGAAGCCGTAGGCTACCACATCGATAAAGGAAGCCGAAGGACACGACAGGTCATGACGTCGACAAAGGGAGACGATGGGGCCAAGAACACAAGGGAAAAACAAAGACCACGAGGACGAGAAGAGGAAACGAAGATCACGGCGACAAGTGAGCAAGACGAGAGAGTAGCACAAGACGATGGAGGAGAGGGGAGGAGAGGAGAGTGGAGGAAAGGAGAGAACATGAGGGAAGGGGAGATAAGGAGGAAGCGCAGAGGACAAAAAGGGAGACTGACAAGAAAAAAGGGCGGAAGGGAGACAGGCAACGGAGGAAAAGGACAACACGGGGACGGGGGATCGAAAGGATGGCTCGGGGCCGGGGGGAAAGGACGGCTCGGGGACGGAGGGAAAGAACGGCTGGGGGACGGGGGAAAGGACACGACCAGGGAGGGGATAAGGACGAGGCGAATGTGGTGGGGAGACAAGGGGAGGAGGATGAGGACAAGTAGGTGATAAAGGTCTAGGGCGACAATGAGGAACTGCAATGATCTCACTGGAAAGGATACATGAGATGTAAATGTTTTACCTACATAACCAATCAATTTCTGAACTAATATTGTGAATTTTAAAACAATAGTACTGCAGAAGAAATGTTCTTTTATGTAGCTCTTTTGTACAGCATGGTCCTCATCAGTTATTGAATGTGTAGTTGAGATAGTGTATTTTAATGAAATAGTGGACAAACTGCTTGCTCTGGAATAAATTAATTGATTTTCAGCGAAGAGACGGAATAGAAAAGATCAAGAGATTTCAACCCATTACATGTTAAAAGGATACTGTATCATTCAAGTCTACCAGAGCATTGACTATCATTACAATTTAGTACTGTATTATCACAATAATCTCAATTAAATTAATTTATTCTACCCTCAGACTAATTTTGTAGCATATCTGTTCCTTCTTCAACTAACTCCACGTGAAATCTCTATATGTAATCTTGCCATAAAAAATTTAGGGAATGCAACCTTAATTTATAATATAAAAATATTGTTTTATAATCCAAATGGTTCACTATCTAAATATTGATTGGAATAATAACCAATGTCACTTAGATTCATTAAGTCAGAGATCTCTAATTTATAACAAAATGATTAGAGTAACATTGTAACAGTGTCACTTGTTTAGCAACTTTTAATATTTACAAATCAGATGACATTTAAAAATCAGTGACTGACAAATTAAATTAATCTTTCTATATTTCTTCCTGAATCTTTTACAACAAATCAACAAGATTTCAAACTTACCACTTTAACCCAATTCCAGAAATCAGCAAATTACAAAATAAATTGGGCCAATAAAGCTTACTGAAGCCATCCCCATCAGTTCCGCTTATTTTAAAGCAAATTTCTCACCAATCAAATTACCAGCGGAGTACTGCAGACCTGAAGATGAAAAGAAGAATTAATGGTATGACATAAGGATAGAAAAAAATATCTATTAAAAACCTGAATTTTAAAGTTATAACCAAAAATGATATAACTACCAAATCCCATCGATTTGGGAAGAGTAATCCTCTGATGAAAAAAAGTGTGTAGAACAATAATACTAAACTCTCCAGTAAAATCAAGATGAATATTCAGCCATCTAAACTACTCAAGATTCTAATCAATTTATGAACAACTTTTTCACTTTTTATTTACAAAAATATTCAACTTCCATTTGATAACAATTTTGTAATGAAGTCACTGGATACACCAATTTAAAGACACAAAATGTTTCCAATGAAAGCTTTAGAACCTTGCATACAAGGGTGGCACATTTCAGCAATGCTGCAAAATTAAAATGTCTAGGAGAAAATAATAATGTCAACACAACTGTAAAACCACAGCAATACAACACCACAGCTGAAAAACTATAATGGAACTTCTCATTAACTAGTCACTCCAGAAAAGCACCACAGATAAATTATTTATACCTAGAAAATAGTGGGGCTACAACAGCACATAATGTCTCATATCATTAACTTGAAATTTTTCAAAAATTCAGACTTCGAAAATAAGATCTACACAGTTTTTTTTAAGTGTCCTTTACTCTGAGGAAAAAATTTGGGAAAAAATTTGGAGCCCATTAGTGCATGTGATTCGATAAATCAGATGCTAAGAAAAGCGGGTGATACATGAATCAACGCTCGCATTGTTGGAGAGTCAAAAATTAAATCTATATGCTGTAACTTTCAGTGCTTCTCGATTTGGAGCAATTAGAGTGCAAGATGGCACATTACAGTTGTGTTGTCTAACATGGCGGGTAAGTTTTCATTTAATTGTAATATCTACCATTGATATGAAAAAATGTTATAAGAAACTAGCAGAACCCGGCAAACGTTGTCCTGCCCCCCCTTCTCTCTCTCTCTTTTCACTCTAACTTTATCTCTCTCTTTTCCCTTTCCCTCTTTTCCCTCGAATTTCCCACTTCTCACTTCCCTATCTCTTTCTCTCTTTTTGCCTGTCTCTTCTTTCTATATTTTCCCCTCCTCCTTTCCCCTTCTCTCCTTCCCTTCCCCATTTCACTTTTTCTCTCTCTCTCCCTTCTCCCTCTGACTTCCCCGTTCCTCTCTTCCTTTCCTTCTCCATTTCCTTTCCTCACTTTCCCCCTACTACTTTCCTCTTTTTTCTCCCCTCACTTTTACCACCTTCACCTCTATCTTTTTCCTCCTCTCTCTTTTCCTCTTATATATATATATATATATATATTATATATATATATATATATATATATATATATATATATATATATATTCTATATATATATATATATATATATATATATATATATATATATATATATATATATATATATATATATATATATATATATATATATATATATATATATATATATATATATATATATATATATATATATATATATATATATATATATATATATATATATATATATATATATATATATATATATATATATATATATATATATATATATATATATATATATATATATATATATATATATATATATATATATATATATATAAAACTATAATAAAATATCTCATTCACTCACTTTTCATATTACGAGATTTTTTTAAATTTCTTGTTAGATTTTTTAAAACTTTCTTTCTAAAAACCTTGCCCCGACAATAATAAACACAAAAGAAAAAAAAAAGAAATTATCCAATTTGGTGCAGTCGTTTGAAAGTTATGCGTTTACATACATTTTAGCGATTCATTTTTAATTATATAGATAAAATAATGAATGTTCGTGTTTTCCATTTGAATTGGTATTCTAAGAAAATAGTTATTCATAACTAAACTAATTCAAATTAATTTTTGTGATCTGAAACATCAGATCACATGCACAAGGTTTACTTATCATTACAATATATCAGAATGGCTATGGTTTTTCTGTCTACATTTCAAGCAATTGTTTCTAAAAAAAAAAAAAATAATTGTCAGAGTATCTGTTGCTGACATTTTGGATATTTTGGAAGAAGAACACAGGAGGCGCTAACAATCGCTAGTAATAATTACAGCTGTCTGCAGAATTTATGCTTGTTTGATGGAAAGATAATGATGTCACTAATACCACTAATCCTGATGGAAACAAAATGGGAAGTTGTACAAGGTGGTCGAAAGAGAAAAAAAATGCAAAATTAATGTTCCACAGCCTGTAGTCTTTTAGTACCTACAATAAAGGAATGTGTGGGATGGATTTGATGGACCAAATGGTGGCAAACTACAGAACCAGAACCACTTTTCTTGTAAATGCCTGGCTACCGATGAAGAAAATATTGCCAAATGATAAGAAGTCCCATGGTCTTCTGAAGTTCAAAAGAGATTTGTTTGAGCTTGTTGAAAATGCATGGAACATCATCAAGAAGGAAAACAGCCAAATGATCCAAATACTGACCTCTGTTTTGACAGCAAAAACCACTGAATAATTTCTGTATCTACAGAAAAGAAAAGTCACTGCCATGGTAAAGCAAAATTCATGTACCAAAAATCTGATTGAAATAGGATTGCATCCCAAATGCTTCAAAGACTATCATCCATATTTGAATACGAAAGGAAAGAATTTCAGTGAATCTCTTATGAATAAAGATTATTTTTCAGAATCGAAATACTTTCATTTATTTTGCCTAGTAACATAAATATAACGAAAAAATACATTTAGACTTCAAAATGGATCAGAAGATAAAAATTCTACTAATTTATTTTTAGAGTAATGAATAACTTTGTACCCGAGAATTTCACCAGTGTCCTTTTCACTGAAAACATAACCAGGCAACTCAACACCTGCACTTAAAGAGTACAGTATGCATGTGATCCTATTTATCAGATCACATTTTTCTTGTAAATGATGGAGAATAAAATTTTGATAATCCACATGTCATTTAGATGTATAATACATGGATACATAATTTTTCCCCCAAAAAATAAGGCAGAAACTTCATACACTAATGGGTTAACTTCAAGCACAAATGACGTGAAAAGTACTTGTTTTTTCAAAAAACTGTACAAGACCGTATTTTAAGATCTAATGTTTTAGAACATTTCAAATAAATAATTTTTAAAAAAATAATCATCAATACGGTACTATTGCATTATATTTTTGCAATTTTGCAATATACACAGAGTTCCCAAAAAACGGGACCTGCACCACTTTATTTTACCATCCCTTGCTACTTGCATACAAGTAAATCACTAGAGGAAATTTTTTTTTTAAATTTGAAGCATTTTGAGAAAAACTTTTCTTTTTTAATTGCCTAGAATTAAAGCAAAACTACAAGATAACTCATATTTTCAAAAAAATTGTACAGGACCTTATTTCATGATCTGTGATTGAAAAACAGATATCATTAAGGAAAAATCTTTCTTCAATATTGTAATTGTAGGAAGATGTCGACAAAACTTGACTGTTGCAATTTTTGAAAATTCAGAAATGTTAACTAAAATGTGCCATTTAAAGCTTCTTTTATGATATCTGGGAAGCAAGTTTAATAAAAGAAATTTGGAGCCATTTTTGAGAAAACTTTGAAAATATTGAGGCTTCATGTAAAGTATCCTTAAAACACCAAAATCTCTGTTTCAAACTCAGAGGGCCTTGAGTTAATTCAGATCGATAGGGAAATATCAATTATAGAGAAAATCGTCTGCATAATTTAGGCACTAACGTTCACGCACATTCATATTCATCTATGGATTTTTCGGTATCAACAGCCCACAAACAGGAATTCTAACTAAATAATATGTTAGAGGAAGTAATTTACTACATATAGAAAACCGATTTATCCACATTTTCATTACCAGGCCCCACAATACAATTTTTTTTCTTTCAAAAAATCATTGATTTCTTATGCAGCACTACATTTTCTCACAACAAGAAAAAAGAAAAATAACATTTAAAGCACTGACAGATTGAGTGATCGATTCAGCTTTCAAGAGCGTTTCATCAGCTATCATCATCAATGTCATGTCAAATTAATTAGAGCAGTAATATAGTTAAAATAAAAGATGTAGATGCATCTATCAAGGTTGTTTAAAACCGCATGTATAAAATTTAAAATGAAGATCTAAAGACTGCAAGATATATTAAACAAAATGTGCAAGAATGATAAAAAAATTTAATACAAGTCTTTTGAAACTGACAGTGAGGAGGTCAAGTCACATAAAGAAAATACATACAGTCCATTCTCCCAAATCAAATTAAATACTCTACTTTCCCACAGAAAGGAAAAGATTTGTAAACAAGGACTCCCCTTTGCCAAACACCACCCAAAGACAAAGTCCACATTGACTGCCATCAAACTTCACACTGTAGGAGGAATGAAGAGGTCTGTCTTACATGTGTTACTGATGGAGGAGGTTCACCTCATAGCAGGGAACCATGAGAAAATTGACCAGGACCAATGTGAAAACTAAAAAATTACTTCCTCGTACGTAGCAATATGAGATAAGGAAGCCCAGGGATTTACTAAAGCCTTATCACACTAAATTTAACAGTGGTATTGTGGCACTATCTGCCATGAACTAAGTAGGGAGCATTTCAGAAATGCCTTTAAATTTGAGGAGGGAGCGGAGGAAATGCCAATATCAAGACTTCCGAGACACTGATTTCACTACCTGATTAGTTAACTCATTTCCTGTGATTCCCATATGGCTCAGGACACTACAAAATATTAGATCATAGTGGTGAGACAATATACAATAAATAAAGTGTTGTTGCTAAATTGTCCAAGGGAGAAAAGAAGATCATTCAGAAGAGGGCTGCAAGAATGAAAAAACTACTCGCCACTTGATGATGACTCAGTATAATTAAGGGGTTCAAGAACTGAGAACATTTCAGCAGAAAATTACACTGCACAGAATGAATTCAAAATGATTTGGTGATCCTAATACAATGAAAGCTACATGCAACTCCACCACTGGAAGATGAGCCATTAGTGCATATGAATATACGATCAGAATAGGCTGGCCTCATTACCATGAAACTGGATCTGGTTTACAGGTGGGCAAAAAGTTGGTTTTGAAGGGTAGGAGAGTCTGGTCAATATTGGAGTAAAGGTGTTTCCAAGCGGCAAAGATCCTGAAAATCTCTGTAACAATGTTCTCAGAAACGACAAATTAAACTACCATCTGCACCTGTAATAATTAATTCCAAAGATTATAAATTACTTGTGTGATGACACTTTTTCTTCTGAATTTTTTTAGCATCAATAATGAGTAACTCATTAACGATTTATTGCATAAAAGGAATGGAAAAAAAAATTCACTCATAAAACAATATTGATTTGATTTAAACATTCCAAAGATCAGTTAAAATGATCAGTAGAGAATATTTATAAATGATTTCTCCATTGCATAAACATGCTACATAACATTTTGGTGCTAAAGAAACAAAAATAAAAAACATCATCAAAGATTCCATTGCTTTCACGCACTTCTACAAACCATGGAAAGGATCGTTTGAAAGCAAGCATCATCAAAGAAACCAAATATTTCATGTGATTCCAGATTTTAGAGTAAATAACAGGAAGTGTACTGGCAAAATACAGGAGTTAATCCTCTTTCAGTTACCCTTCTGTCCCCCAACATTCTGAGAGACATCATCAATTTGTTCATTAAAAACAGTAATAGAACATACATTACAGTCACTTGCATTAACCCAGGAGTGTTCACAATAGATCTGTGAGATCCAAGCCACAGCAACTTAATGTACTTAAATTATCATGATGCATTAGTCTTATATTTCATGTAGTCCTTTATTATACTTTTCTGAGATCGCCTGACCTTTTATTTTTATCCTTTTGCTGAATCACTTCCCGTGAGCATGTTCAAACTTGATCGTTGCACTACGCGATATCTGTTGGGTGCAATGGCGTCAGTGCAATGATAGCTCCAGGCCTGCGCGGTACGTATCATGGCATTATCTTCACCTGTGTCTATGACAAGTGCCTATTCAGGAAATGTACAGGAGATGTCTGTGGGGAAATGAAAAAAATGGGAACCTTGCAAAATAGAAATAAGACAAAGACTTTCTAATTTAGAAACACACCTGGTATTTATCGATTTAAGAAAAGCCTTTGTCACAGTTCCATTAAATAAACTCTGGATGGCACTGCAGAAACAAGATGTTAAGATGTACTTATTGAAAGCTGTTAAAGACCTATACAGCAGTAATGTAAGTCAAATTGAAATTCAAAGAGTTCTGAGAATTCTGAGCCATTTTCTGTAAATAAAGGTTTACGGCAAGAGTGTTGCATAGCACCTACTCTGTTTAAATTATATTTAAATGAAGCTTTAAAAAACTGAAGGAGAAGATGTTGCAATCTGGGTGTAAAAATTGACGATTCCATGCTCTATTCTCTTAATTATGCAGACAACTAAGTCATCTCTGCTGAGGAGGAAGATGATGTTCTGTATATGTTACAAAAACTTCATGAAGAGTACTTAAATTGGGGGCTAGAAATAAATTTTAATAAAACAGAATATCTGGATGTAGGAGGAGAAGCCAAGACCCTGTGTATACCCAACAGACCAGAATTGAAATCCTGCCAGAATGTAACCTATCTAGGTACTCAAACAGCAGCAAATGTACACAAGATATTCAGAGAAGAATATCAAAAGGGAAAGTAGGCATAAGGCAATTGCATCCTTTAGTACGGAATCAAAACCTGAGCAAAAATGTTAAAAGAAGATTATATAAGACTATCGTAGAGAGTATTGCCCCACATGGGTCTGAAGTTTGGGAAATATCGAAAGCTAATGAGAATAAACCTTCAGCAATGGAAATGGATTATTGGCGAAGAAACTGTGGATTGACACTGCTGGACAAAGTAAGAAATGAAGAAATTAAAAGAAAAGCAGAAGTGAGTTGCAACATTATTGATACCATTGAAATTAAAAGGCTCAAATAGTATGATCACTTAAACAGAATGGATGTAGAACAATGACCTCTAAAGCTCTGGAATTGGAAACCAACCCAGAAGTACATGGAAGGAAAGAGTGGAGAAAGTGATGGATAGAAGAGGATTAACTGCAGAAGACTGCAGTGACAGACTCAAATGGAAACTGGAATGCGAGAGACACCTAATGGTGTAAAATACTTGCACTATTACTACTACTCTCTAAATATTTTTGTGAAAAAGTAAAATATATATTTGTTTAGAACATACCAAAATAATTTGTGGAAATTGTATTTAATATTATTTAATAGGATAATATGATATTTAATGTTTTTTTCGTGTTCTTTGCCAATTTTTACCTTTCTCTCCATAACTATTCAGACAAGATTCATGAACAATTGCATTGAGGGACATGTACAAACTGAATAATATATGTATTTCAGTAAATGGACCTTCATATCATTTGCATTTACAAAAAGTTGCAGGTATATCTGAGAGATACATTGCAGGCACTGGTGTGAGTCTACCTATTGCAGGCATTCCCGGGTTAATATTAAATTCCTTCAGTATTATTACAAAAGTTGAGAATCACATTGTTATACTTTTAATGAAACTATTTCGTCTGTACTTTTCTTATTTTCTCGCCTAAGACAACCTGGTGCACTACATGAATCCCATCTCAAAATATTGTGAAGAAGCTTAATGACAGTGGAGACTAAATGGTCACAGAAGGTCAAAGAAAAGTCACAGTCGGCAAGCTTAGGTTTTTATAAGGGGAACTATGGAATAACAATTTTTCTTAACACATTTTACAATTCTGTATTAAACTTGAAAATAAAAACAAAAAAGCAATTCTGTGAAGACAGACTATGTTTTCATTTGTCTCTTCTTATTTATTTGTATGAAAAAATGCTTAATCTAACTTTTGTAGCTATTTCTAAGCAATTCAAAGAAAAATTCAGCGTTTGTAATTCCATATATGGCATATTATTTTCCTTTCTGAAGCAATGTAGGAAACTTTTTGGATATTGAAATGTTCTCAGACCGTATTATTCAAATGAGTAAATTCTATGCAATAAACTTAACGGTGAACCATTCCAGGAAACATCCTAGGATGACCTGAAAATAGTAATGTGTGAAAAAAAACTCATGAGAACTATGAAGGGTGGTGAAAAGACATCGCAGATAGATAGAGTTTATCTTCATTTGCAATTTAGCTTGCCCTGAGAAGCTATCATTGAAACGTCATTTGCATACTTGTGATAGAAGGCAATGAAATATGAAATCTTTATTTGTCATTAACTATTTGTATCTCAACTTTGTTAGGTTGTCAACGAAACTTGAATTATCCCTGAGAATTTAGTTTTAAACAAAATGTAATTTATCCAAACACATGACTTTTTAAGTATTCTATACAACATAATATCAATTTAAATAAAAAAATACAAACCTTCTCAACATCAAAAATAACTCCCCAAAAATTATGTTGGTCCGTATATGATGAATGTGGAATACCTGTATTGCTAAATTACAGTGAATACTCTGGAACAACAAAAAACATACAAAAAATTACGACAAAATTTACAAGATAATCCAAAAAGAAAGTACATCCACATCTTAAAAAAAAGAGTAAATAAACTTCAATTTAAACTTAGGCTCCTCCAAAATGAAGGAAATCTCCTAAATAACAGAAACTTTTAAATAAAAACATTATTTGTATTTGCAACCGAACAAAAATTATTACATTTGATGTTTCTAGTAAGCAATATGGTGCCAATGCCAATTCTAATACCAACTCAATGCCTGAACATGTTAAATATTCTGTAGGATTAAGTTATGAAGTACTTTGTATGGCCATTTAAAACTTTTAATGACTCAATGATGAAACCTTCACAATTAACAGCATTATTTATTTAATATCAAAAACTGTATGAGACATGTAGTGAAGAAGATCTATCTGTGCTAGTTTTCTTGAGCTCTTAAATTCCTGCCTCTTCACTTTTAATATAGTTGAATTGCAAATAAAAGTAGCAACAAGCATTTTTAGAAATGATTGATAACAAGGAGAAAACTCTCCTGTTTAATAGAAACTATTTGCAATAGCAAACAAGCTACAGATTTTTTTGATGTTTGACGAGATTTTATTTAGGTGTTTGACTTAATGATAATAATAACAGTAATAGTAATAACTTGTGTAGATATAGTACATAAGTAAGAACATATCCCTTACACTTCAATTTCAAACAAAAATGCTGTTAATACTAATTTGAAATTCTGCCTACTGATGTATAATGAAAAGTGAAATTCTATGCTCAATAAAAAAGAATCAGAACAAATGGAGAGATTACAGTTGTAATTTGCACCATATCATCTACTCATTCAATCAGACTTAAATTTTTTCATGAAATTATCTTTAGAAAACAATGAATACATTCATGAAGGTTCCAATATGGTTTATTGTCTACACTGTGATTTGACTTCATTTGATTTATTGGGTCAACAAAACAGTAAAACCTGTGTATAACATATGGGGGAGAGATTATCTGTTTTTCTGGAGTACCAGAATCCCATCCCAACATTTTAACCATAAATAGTGGAATGATGAATGAAAGTTAATAATTTTTATTATTATTATTATTGTTATTATTAAATTAAAAAAACCATGAGAATAGTAACATTTGAAAAACTAGACATTTTCATTCCCGAGTTATAGAAAACCTATTTGCAGCAGTAAACAAACAGCAGATTTGATTTTTCTGCATTGCTCACAATATAGTAACTCCTCTCAGCTCTACTCCTACCACAACAAGCAAAAGGAGAGCTCAACAAAATGTGCGCACAGTGAAGCTACATTTATTACACTTAAGAACAATCCTACAGAAAAATATAAATTATCTGCAAATATATATTATTCTTGCAGTCCAGAACAGTAACTTGACAAAATTAACACTACATTACTTTTACTTGAAAACTGACATCAAAGAAGTACAAAAATAAACTAAAGCAACAGAATTGCAATAAACAATGTACAATTTCAATAAAATAAGAATGTGTTTGACAGTCGATTGTGGAGGGAAATGGTGTTGCCATATGCTATGTGCATTACAATAAAGCCATTTTGACATGATAAGCATTTAACAAAAAAAAACTAACAGCACACACAACTCACAATATCCAATTATACAACTCATTATCACAATTAACCTCACCCTCAGCACTTATAATAATGCTTATCTTGTTAACTGCAAAATTCAAGCCTTGCTATTCATTTCTGTTTCCATAAATTGTTCTATTATAACTCGGGGAGTCCAGAGACTTTGGGAAATATTGCCTGCATCATTGCAGTGTCAAAGTAGGCGACTACTGCAACTACTACTTATTACTTACTACTACAACTACTATTATTACTACTACTTACAATAAGAAGAAGAAGAAGAACAACAACAACAACAACAAAAACCAATAAAAATAATTTGAGGTGACAACTCTGTGCAAAAACTGAAGTTTCTGATTCGCTGTTGCTTAGGTTACATCACTGGTGTTACCATCTAACAACAAACTGTTAATCACATTCCAATTTTATTCGTAGGATAATCACATTGGAGCACATTACATAATATTTATTATGGTAACAAAGTACTGTAACGCAACTTTCCTTTATTAAAGCTATTATTTTTTTTCATTAACGTAATTTCTCACAAAAATTTGCATATATTACTGACTTATGTCTGTAATATAGATTTACAACTCTTAAATAAAGCAGACGCACTATGAAAACTCCAGAATTAACAGTAAAATTAACAATTTACACATTTTCAATATGCAAAATGATAACAGATTTCCACTCGTATTAAATTCAATTTGTCAATGATTCGGCTTGAGTTTGGAGACTTCCTCAGAAATCCAGTTGTTTCAGAGTCTAATCAAAAAATAAAAAATTGCCTCATTGGCACTTACAAACAATCAAAATACCCACTTTGCATGACCATACATATCGATAATAATAAGCAATAAACTTGTACAGAATATAATGTAAAACACAATTCATTTATGTACACAACAAAAAATCAGTGTAGTATTTAAAGTATCAAACATTTGACAAAACATTAGCACCACTAACATACACTGCCAGAATGAACATTTTCAACAAATTATTTTGTTCACTTTGTGAAATCAACTGTGTGTGAATTTCAATATCATAAGTATTAACAGTATGGAAGAACACACACTTGTATAAAAAAATACTGACAAGAAAAGAACACCAAATAGTTAATGGATACACTAGATAGTACTTGGGAAAATTCTTTTCCTATTATATTTTCTTCATCTAAAGAGATTTTTTTCTTTAAGTTCCCAACATATTAAAAATTCTATTGTAACTAGATTCTCACCAGACAATTTTTTATATAAGTTATTATTTCCTTATACTGACTTTTCAATTCAATTATATATAAAACTTTCCTTTGTCTTGGATATTATAAATTTAATGCGCAAACACAAAAAAATATTTAATACAAATGTCTCCACGACCACTACAAGAAGAAAGAATCAGAAAAACATACCAAATCAAGCATTTAAAATGTAACTCACTCTTAACACATACTCTCATATGCACAAAATTGAAGAAACTTCAAAACGAAATCAAAGGAAAAAAATTAACCATACCTTCTCTCATTATTTTCTTTATCCCATTTCATATTTCCTTTCTGTCTGCTATACAATTATCCCAGGATTATTTTAATGACACTTTCATTCACTTTCCACACAATCTTCAACACTATGTTATCATCGAGTCTGAACGCTCATTTGCCACTCAATCAGATTATCTTTTGCCTTCGTTTTCAACATTCACAGCACATGGAATGTGGCAAAGAATGCAGTTGATTGGAACACACAAAAACACCTAGGGGAAAAAAGAATAAGTTACATTGGATTAACGCAGAACAAGTGTTACAGTAAACTACTGAAAAATCATAAGACAGGATCCATCTACAATTGCAAGGGTACACTGTTTCTTTTTCTTGCCGAATGCACCTCGAAAACTTAATCAAAGTTCACATAGCAATCAAAACATTAAAAAAAATCTACATTCATTAGAAGTTCAAAAGAACATATAGAAAATAAATAAATAAAAAATATATATATATATATATATATATATATATATATATATATATATATATATATATATTTTAAATACACATGTTAAAATAAAATAATAAAAATAGTAAGTAAGTAAATATATATGCCATCATTTACAATTAGTATCAAGCCACTGAAAAAGTAAAATTATTCACCACAATTTCTTTTATAAATTTCCCATAGGCACAAATTATAACTATTCAGATAATACCAAACTATCACTAAAATCACAAAGCACATTTTGTCACTTTCACTGTACGTAAACCCGAATTGCAAAATCTTCCAACAAAACTTCTCACACGCATTAAGTTTTTCAAATTTCTGAACAATTACTAGCGAAATATATAAACTTTCTTAAAAATTGTTCATCAAATTAAATTGAAATATACATTCAAAAATAAAACTTCCCTCAAGAAAAGCTGTTCATGCAGATGTAGAAAAGAAAACTATTGAATCATATAATACATCTCCATCACAAGTATTTACTAACCGATACCCATTTCCACAAATTGTTTACTTTAACATGTATGAGCAAACAGCTATTTACCCAGAGATTCACAAAGTGTTAACTAAGTCTTATTGTAACTTAAGAACATTAATGGAAATTTAAAAGAAAGTAAGCACATTGAAGTCAAATCCTTAATCACATGCCACAACAGTAATTATATGCACTGCAAATAATCTTTAGACATGTCTAAATCAATAAATAATGACGCACACAAATTTCCATTAATGGTCAATACTTAATCATTAATGGTTGCTTTCGACAAACCTGCACAGAAAAGGACTGTCATAATTCAAACATTTCTCATTTCTTGGAATAAAAGAAAGAAAGAAAATAACTAATGGGCTGAATGTCTATTTAACAAAGTGAACAAATTCACGATCACAAATATATATTTTTTTAAATGACCTAGATTTTCTCAAAATCAATCTAAATAAACAACTTTTTTCATGGATTTTCTTTATACTACACATGCAGCAATTCATCCTTTGCCTGAAGGAAAAAGCAATTTGGACGTTTTCACATTCACAACAAAATATATAATTTATCAAATCCACATTCAGTCCACTGTTCATGCTTAATGCCTTTTCTTAAACAGCTTTATCCTCTCTGTGCTACAAAATCAAAAGTTTAATGATAAAAAATGAACCATACAGATCTTGATGTACAGAAAAATCGAGTTGCATGTCAGATTGCAAACTATACCCCACCACAGACAAATGAGAAATAGGTTTCCAAATCATTATTTTCGTTCTATTTTATATTGACAAACCACGCAGTCTTTTCCAAAACATAAAATAAAAATAATATTTTATTCAATAATCAAACTATATGAAGTTCGCCTCTATGAGAGCATTCAAACAATTTCGAAACAACAAACCTCTCTCACAAAAATTCAGAACAAGAGGCCAGATATGAAAATCATGAAGAATGCAAACCAACTAAGCAACAAGATATCATCATACCATCTAATTTATGTTATTTTGTAAAAAAGAGGATGAAATATCATCAATGTTGATATAGATTTTACATTCCATAAATATTCTAACCTTAATTGTAAACACTGAGATATCCATGGTCTTTCAATAATAAAACACCACTGAAATAGTCAAATGGAAGAAAATCTATCACCGATGACCAAAACCAATCTTTTCACAATAAATTTCACACTGGACATATATATATGTATAGGAAGTTCTTTTTTCACCTATTACAACCCCAACTCTATATAACACATCACTTAATTCTGGTTATCAACAACGAAAATTCTGTGCAAAATAAAAAAACACACAATAATATAAACACCGTAGAGACACAACTCTCTTCAAAAGAACCTCCAATAATTACCACAATCTTAGTCCATGAAATACCTACAGTATACCTTGTAAAAGGTTTCCATGGAACGAAAAAGTTGTTTTTTTTACTGTTACATTACCACAGTCCACTACACAGTTCATCACTAGAGAATGAAAGCTTCAGGCAATAAAGATGTCATAACATGCCCTTCATGTAGTCATTCAAATTCACTATTTATTCACAAAAACACATTGAAGATTAAACCTCTGTCACGCTCAGTTCGGCTGAAAAACAACAAAACTCGATGATAACAAATGTCTAACCAAAATATGACGCGAATCTTTACTTTCAAACCATCAACCTACTTAAGTTGACCACAGTAGATAACCAAAACCTGAAGTAAAGCACATTGTCTAACTTTCATATTTTCCACGACAGAAAACGCCTTTTTTCTTCGTATACTTGCCAACAATCACTCACAGAAAGTAAACAAAATAGCATTTAACACTCCAAAAACGAATAAAACTTGCAAACAAGGGAGGTGTTTTTACACACAAGACACCATTCTTAAACAGAACACTCAAGATCTTATTACTTCCACTTTTCGAACCGAATTTAATGGCACTCACCTACGTTATAAAAATAATAACCATACTGACACTACCATACTATCGTACAGCCGTTTCCTATTATTCATTAGTAAACTCCACAGCCATTATGTCAATGACTCCCATTTTGGGGCTGTTGATACATCAGCGCCATCCATCGTATATCACAAACACTGTGCAACACAACTTTTCGATTCGTTGTCTTCGCAGCTATGCATCATTGCAGAAGTAAACAAACACACATTTCTTTGAAAGCAAGTTCCCGTTCACAATATTAATTATCACCATCTCTCAATTCTCCATAAAGTCAGGATTTCTTCACAAACATTCGTTGGAAATGCTGTCTCGATTTAGTTCCAAAACTCACCGCTAGAGTGGCCATTAGAATCGTAAGCGTTAAAGCAGGCTGGCCCGGCACGAACGTAATTTTCGAATTCACCTTCACACATCAACCAGTTCAAGCAATTGCTACGAACTCCTTCAGGTCTTCACGTACTGCCCATCTGCACAAGAAAAGGCAAAAACTGATCTTCTATATTAATTCAGTCACACAGTCGCCGTAGACGCTTTTTCTGGCTGTCATCACAGTACCCACCTTTAGCGTGAAATGACCATGTGCGCACATCTACAAACATCAATATGTATGTTCCATTACATTAATCTGATTTCTTCAATTTTCTTATAAATAAATATTCTTTAATGAAGGATACATTGCCGTATTTCCCAACGTTGGATAGCAACACGACGCGCCAAACATCACAATTTACACATAATATTACGAAGGTACCTATGCGTCCGCGGTGAAAATATAGTTCAGAAGTTTTTATCATGTTTCTAGAGAAAGAAAGCAATATATCTCGCAATTCTTACACTTAAAATTATTCATTAAACCCTACCATATGACAAGTTTGTCATCACGATTTTATAAGAGAATATTGAGCGAATGAATACATTGCATTCAGTTCCCAAACAATCGGCCTACGCTAGACCGACCTCATCCCACATTCGTGTCGCTCAGTTTGCCACGAAGGAACAACGCGTGTGAGTGTCCAGCCGTACTTTGCGGTTGCTGTCAGATCCATTTAGTTGTCAAATAATAGAGTACTCGAAACGTTGAGCATTTAACTTTCCAAAATCATATTCTAAGAAGATGGCTCCTAAAACAAAAGTTTACGTTGTTGGAGTTGGTATGACTAAGGTAATGGTCTTCTGTTAATATTTCTGGATATTTTGTGTTCTTCATATTATTCTTACTGGGACATTTAATATTGTGAATTTGCCTGTTTTTTATTTGTATATGATATGAATTACTTTCAAGCATCTAAATTGGGTACTTATATTGGAATTGCTAGAAAAGAATGCATGTCTCCTGCTTATTTAACTAATTATTTAGAATAATTATTGATAATTTTAGTCGTGTTGGCTAATGTTAATCTGCCAGTGTTTAACTGAAAGTTTGTTAATGATTGTCGCTGGAGCCCGCAAGTCCATGAAGAAAAATTCAAATATGCCGAATCACTCATACCGGTTTTTAAATACAAGGCAGGCAAAATCATGTAATTTATGCTCTACAGTTCTGTGCGATCGGCGAAATTACCGGTTAATTGTGCAGGGAGAGAGCGTTTGATGTGTATTATATTTTAAGATTTGTAATAAACCTTACAGTCTTATGTTTTATATTTGCATTTCATGTAGCTTGGAGAGTCCACAAAAAATACTCTTAACAGATGAAGGTTAGCACTCAACATTTTGCAAGTCATTGTAGTGATGTAAACGATTAGCAGAAACAGACTATTGAAGTTATTTTCCAAAGGTTTTTGGACACATTTGAACACAAGAGCACATCATTTGTAGGGGAATCACAGTTTGTGTACTACTAAAAGTTGTGGACACTAACGATTGTATTAATATTACACGAGGGCGAAGAATGTCTGTCCATATCCCCGGACTTTTTCTTTTCATGAAATATTTTAGGTACTCATTTCTGCACCAGTTTAAGACTAAGCTTGTGGGTTCACATTTGTATCAATCAGGATGAAAATAATTTTTAGAACTAAGCACTAGGTTAAAAAGAACTGGAGGGATAATAGTCTTTCCAGAAAAAAACACCTATTCTGTACTGTTTTAATAATTATAATTGTTTGGCAAGCGTGGGAGTTCCTGTAATGAATCAGATATTGACTGGGTAATTGTGTGTTGTGAATGAAAAGCTTAATATTTCTAGTAGATATCAATTTCTGAACTAGAAGTAGAATATATAATTTCGTAAGGATACTTATTCGTTTTTAACCATACACATTTTTAATGAACACGTTTTTATTACTTCATTATAAATAATAGATTAGTCACTATATACACTTGGTAAGATTTGGGAATTAAAAACCGTAAAAACTATTTGAGATAAATTTTTAAAAGAAACTATTTCACCAAAGATCAGGAGAAGTATTTCAACGTGATTACTCTTGTATACGAGCTGGTGAGATGGTACGGCTAGTGCGAAATACGGTGAATGTTAAGAATAGCCGATTAATTCTTATATTATCCAGACTCTTTGGATAAAGCTGAATGAATTACTATGAACAGATCATTTCGGACTTCAACAATTTTTTGTACAAACCAAAGGTATCTGGCTAAAGTGATTGACCAAATACGAGGTGTGTGTTCGCAAACAGTAATTTTGCATAAAAATGCGTTGGCAGTTATGTCTAACACAGACCGAAGATTGTTATATGTGAATCGCGAAAACCGGAGTCTTGTCGCCCATTCAAAAAATTCTTAGCGAAGCGTCAACTGAAGGTGTGAAGTTAGGTTAGGTGGTAATCTGTAAATAGAAATTTACGACTTATGTGAAACTCGAAACTATACACCTTGTCTATCACTATTCAGCAGCAGCCTTATCCCTGTTTATCAAATATCTATTTCGTGTCACTTGCCCTAGCTACCTCTTGTGGGCTAATTTCATCGTCGTCCATCTCAAAGTCCAAAGTATGCTTTGAAGCTGTTCCAACTTCGGATTAAATCCACCCGTTTTAAATAATGGGAAAATTTACCGGCTAATTCGGGAATTAGTTAGATTCGGGCTTTAGAAATAAGATATATGCCTGAAGGCTGAAACTTCTTCGCAGAGATGATGTGAAGGTTCTGCTTCACGCTCAGTTTTGAAGAGTTTCTAGGTGATGGCAACTTGAGTAGAGATTTTTCGGCAGGTGTACTTCAACTTTCGCTGGGACGAGCAATGGCAGTTTCACCGACGTTCAGTCGAAGTAATCCAGCTTTAGGGAATGTCCGAACTTATCACTCGTTCGCTTTGGCGCCAAAATCAAATAAACTTTTTGTAATGCAAACAAGTCTTCCGAGTATGTACATTTCTTGCGTACGTATATAGCGCAGTCATTTGTTTTATTCTGCGTAGAAAATTCCGTTTTTCTGCGTGAAATATCACTACGTTCGTGTTTAGTGTATTGAAGTATGTTAATTTGTATGTATGTCGTTGTGATAAGGAACTTTTTCAGCGATGTATTATCCGCCAACCAATTTGAAATAATCCTTAAATTCAAATTATTCGGCAGTGGAATTGTTTTGTTTGAGAGATGGCACATATGGATATTCATGCAATTCTAACTTGCTTTTCCTTTTGAAGGAAGCTTTTTTTTTTTGCCGATTTGTATCAGTACTGGTTTCACCTTGGATCACATTTGCGATATGCGGCTCAACGAAGTCTACATATAACCCTTCGTGAAGTGGCAATATTTTTCGTGGCGCGTGAAGAGAAGAGCTATTCTAACTGTTAAATTTATCCTTAAATTTCCCTTGTTTAGATTCACGATTAACTTTTCGAGTGATATGCGCCTTGCGCTGGTTTTACGAGATTAAGTTATTTTTAACGAGAAATATTACATGTATTGTGCCCATTTCTTCGCGATTTAGCCATTTGCGATTTTTTATCAACCGGATGTCTATAAAGTATTTTTTCAGCATATTTACCTTCAAAGAATTATATTACTATTGAACTGTATGTAAATACATATACATACATACATACATACATACAGACAATTAAGGTGTCTGGTAATTCACAATAAGTGCAAACCTACATTGCATATCTATCCATTATCACCGCAATGAAAACTGGAGTGCTTAATGGAAATTGCTCTGGATTCTAGAGTCGAAGGAGATGACTCATTCAAATTCATTACACCAGGCCGTGTAAATGTCGTTTAAACACAGATTTGTGGGTATTAAGAATGTAAAAGATAAAAAAATTGCAATATTTTTCTTATTCCTAGCCATGTCAAAAAACACAAAAATACTTCCGCCATAAAACCTTGACCAGGTTCAAAGATCAGAGTTTGATGTGAAAAACAGCAACACGAAAAAGCTTAATCATCATAATCAATCCTGAGAAGGCGCTCTTGGGCGTACGACCGGTAACAAGAATCACACCAGAGTCTAAAGGTCTGTTAGTATTTCACCGGCTAATCAATTGCACAACTGTTATCCAATCTTATCTCACATATCAGTGTTTCTAAAGTTATTATTTACCCAATTTTTTGTACAATTCGATTTCCTCCCGTAGGTATAGGAACAGTAAAAAATTCGGTATATGAACATTTTGTAACTATTATTATCGTTATCGCTATTATTATTATTATTATTATTATTATTATTATTATTATTATCATATCATGAACTAGAACGTCATTTGAAACTCGCTAAAATTCAAGAACCGTCACGTTCTTGATGCTTATCAACTCCCAAATACATATTCTCCACCTCCCCCAATGTCGCCCTAAGTATCGGGCACGCGCCTCGTACACTTAATTTAATACTCTGGCGCGTTCTCTGTCTACTGTCTGGTGTTCTACTCTCTCGCTCTCACTTTCTCAGGCCCGTCTCTCTCTCTCTCTCTCTCTCTCTCTCGTGCCGTCTCATAGTCGCGCCCTCTCTCTCTCTCGTGCCGTCCCATTGTTGCGCCCTCTCTCTCGTGCCGTCTCCCACGCGTACCCTCTCTCCTCTCTCTCTTTTTTTCTCTCGTGTCGAAGTTTTGTGTTTGATGTTTCTGCGAGGTCGATATTATTAAAATGAAAAAGTTAATCATAACAAAATTCTATAAAACTGTTCAGTTATTCATAAATTGAATGTTCTCCAGCGGTGAAAAATAAATAACATCGAGTTTTCGTCCTTAAAGAAGCGTATATTATTTTTCAATTTAACAAATGAGATAATGTAAGTTTTGTTAATTCCTCTTTTTTTTTAGTTTCTTTTGCCAATTAATTATCAACTACAAATATTAATAAACGAGACCACTTTCAAATTAAATCCCCGTGCCTGAACTTAAATTATTACTAATCCAGTTTTTAAACAATCGATGTTCAATATCGATGGATTGATTTGGGTCGAAGTTTTATTAACATCTATATTTTAATTTTGAACATCGCTATTAAGAAACATCGATGCTTTGTTGGCGATGTCGCATCACTATTTTAAACTTAATAAGAACGTAAAATTATTATTATTATTATTATTATTATTATTATTATTGTGTATCTGCTTAGATGGCTCAGAGCATCAATTGTTGTCACTGCAGTGCTTCTGACCGGGAGGTCCTGGGGTTCGAATTCCGATGGTGACAGGATTTTCGACATTACGAGGTAGCTAGGTCGAGTTCAGCCGCTGTCTAGAGGAGAATTCTAGCGGCAGGCTGCCCTGATCGGTTGTTTTTAGTGGTTTCCAAACAACACTAGGCGAATGCCGGAGCAGTACTTTAAGAAACGGGCCACGGATCGCGCGCGATCCTCTCTCCCTTTTGCTTGTCCTATTCTCACCCCTTACTTACACACACACATGCACTACACTACCACCCATGCCGGGGAGCTGAGCGCTTGTCCCGGCTGGAGCAGGGCCCCGTTTGTGGGAGATATCTGGTTTGGGAAAATCCGGCAAGCTGACGGGTAGGTCGGTGCCAGATATCGCCGCCCAGCGTAAGAAGATCACTGCCACCTCCCACGATAAAACATGAACTATACTTACAGTTCTAATGACTAACAGTTGACACCCTCGGAATCTCAATCATTATTGTAGTGTTGATAACAGTGGTTAAATCTATAAATAAGTAACGCAAAATATGGAACATAACACATCTTAGTTTATGCAATATATTCCATTATTCTGTACCAAAAAAACTTAACGTGAGCCATTCAAGTTATACTTTACCTGGCAAGTGAAGATTTTTATGATCACGAGTTGGCTAGAGGTGTCTACGCATGATGCAATGGCATTGAATTGTGATGGATATTGCACATAAAATTGTCTTTCTCATTGCATCATCGGTCTACAGAACCGCTGAGTAGTGTATAAAGATAATTAGAAAACGGGGCTACGTTGACCAGGAGAAGGTAGGGGTCAGTTGTAGTAGAGGGGAGGGCATGTGGAAAGCAGTTGTTGGTGGGGAGGGGAAAGGGTAAGATCACAGAGTATTGGCTGTATTAACGTAAACTATCTCGTTTTTACTTTCCCGTATACATACATATACACGGGAGTAATATACGTAGTATAGAGAAAGTTATGTATTGCTGCAAAAAATCGATTTCGAGATTTCAACGGAAATACACGTTTTGCGGTCCCCTGGTACCGAAAAAGTGGTTCTTTTCTAAACGACCGTCTGTCTGTGTCTCTGTCTGTCTCTCTCTGTCTCTCTCTGTCTGTCTCTCTCTCTCTCTCTCTCTCTCTCTCTCTCTCTCTCTCTCTCTCTCTCTCTCTCTCTCAGCGAACCTGGAATCCTTGCAATCCGGGGAAAATCCTGGAATTTGAAACAGCCTGAAAAAAACCTGGAATTTGATTTGAAAACCTGGTTTTTTCCTTATTTTCAGATTTTTTCCTAACATTTAGCACAAATTCATGTACAGCATCGTATTCATTAAAGTGCAGAATTCAACTCAGTACATGATAACTGCGAGTATTAAAATCGAAGTATGTATGAAAAGTGTCACATGTTTGCTTGAGGATCGCGTAGTTCTTGACTCGTGCATAACACTACTTCAAACACTACCCCTTGTGTAGGTGCAACATGGGTAGAGGTTGCCTGTGACGAGACATTGCATGTGCACGTGACACACGTGCATGGACGAGATATTTGCGGAACAAACGTCTCACTCGCTGAATTTCGGTTGTTGTCGTGCCTCCTTTTTGATGACTTGGGCGGCACCACATTGCTATTTTTCCGATCGTCAACGACCATGTTATCACGTCAATGATATTCAAAGGGAATTTTAACTTCTTCTGTAGAAGAGCGCAGTCAAACCTATCTTTGCCTATAGTCTATGCTGAGATTATGAGTGACAGTGCCCGAATTGACAGGGAGCACGAAGAAAATGAACATGCGGTGATGGTGATCTTGACGGGGTTGCGCGCCAGGAAATGCGAGTAGAACCTATTTTCTTCGTTGCATTGTTCAAGGCAGCGCAGGTAGTAATAAGAAAGTAAAGTTAAAATGTTGGTACAAATTTATGGTACTCAATTTTTTCAATGTTTCTTTCATGTAAAGTATTAGAAATAATGCTAATATAATCCAAACCCAACCAATTCAAACGAAGCGCCTGTGATGCATGCCAGCGTTTATTTTGATAGCCAGGAACAGTTGTCATTTCATACTTTTACATATGAAACATACCATAATTAGCGATCAAAATTTCTTGAAGTAAAGAAGTAATTTGTTAAGAAGTTAATTTTATGACCTCAGTCTACTTTGTTTTATAAGAATTGCAATAGCTTCCAAAAGCGTCTCAAATTATGTACGAAGCCCAGGACATTCGAAACGCGCGACTATGTTTGATGTCAAATTACAAAAAAAGCACTTGAAGATCTGTTTTTGATGAACACATTTCATGAAGGAAAAAAAATTGTATCTTTACAATTGAAGTTATAAAGAAGACCAGAACATTTTTTCATTTTTCCAAAAAGCGAGCATATCAACCAACATGAGACCTGCACCATTCTCTCAAGCGTCCTTTCCGTTATTTAAGGTCAAAATTTAATCAAAAATAATTTTGCCTTTTTTAAGAAAAAATGTTTAAAAAATGTCAATGTTTGACACAATGTTTCTCAAAAATACTCAAATTTTCGAAAAATAGAACTTGAAATTATATGTTAAGATGTTTTTGATGAACACATTTCACCAAGAAGAGGATTTGTGCTAAAACAGCACCTACTTTCTCGCCATTAGATATGGAATTTAAATAGTTTCAATGGTCGCTCATCTATTCGTTTTTACATTTAACACAAAGGACGCAATTTAAAATGGAATAACACAAATGTAATATAAATAATAAATATAATAATAATAATAATAATAATAATAATAATAATAATAATAATAATAATAATAATAATAATAATAATAATAATATGAAATAAGAAATAATATAGAAATTGTAACTTACGTATCACCCAATTGCGTAATTGGGAACGGGCGATTGAAGTCTAGCAATCTTTATTTCATATTTATTTCGAATAAGTTGTAAATAATTTCTAAAAGATTAATTTGTAAACGTATAACGTAAAGCTCCCTTGTAAAACACGAACAAAAAATATAAAATAATAACAATTCCAAGTTACGTAGCATCCAACTGCCTCAACACATTTCTAAAATAACTATCACTAGACGCAGAATTTTCAGAGCGGCTGATTAAGTTTGACACCCATGTACTAAAAAAATACTCATATTTTCGAAAAGTTCAACATGGCCTTATTTGAAGATGTTTTTGATGAACACATTTCATTAAGAAAAAATGTATCTTCATAATTGTAGTTGTAGGAAGACGATAAAAAGTTTTGAAATTTTTCAATTTTCGAAAAAAAAAGAGTTTTCAACCAGCTTGAAACCTGCGCCATTCTCTTAAACGTCCTTTACACTTCAACAACAAAATTTAATCAAAATCGATGGCTAAATGTCCGAGGAGCTTCATGTAAAAATCCCTCCAAAATTAAAATATCGGTTTCAAATTCAAGGGGTTGCGACATCAGCCAGATCGATTGGGGAATATGTGCAACATTGGAGAAAATCGGCTGAACGGTTTAGCCGCTAGCGTTGTTCACAAACAGAAGTTTTGCCGTCAATCGATTTTTCGGTATCAAAGACTCATAAAACACGGATTCTAACTACACCACGTGTTAGAATTTTTTTCTATATTTAGCAACTGGATTTAACCACATTATCGTTACCAGGGCCCTATAATAAGACTTTTTCTGACGAAAATTCACCATTTTTCGTGCAGCATTACATAACTGTCTCTTCTTATGCGTGACAAAGTCAAAATCTTCATAATTGTAAGTGTAGAAAAATGGCGAAAAAATTTAGAATTTTTCAAATTTTCAAAAATCAGAATTTTCAACGAACATGGCACCTGCTGTCTTAAAAGTTCTATATGCTGAATCAAAATTGTTTATGCCGTTTTTCAGAAAAAATTAAAAATCGCCTATATTTATACAAAATTAGGCGAAAACTACTAAAATTTTCGAAAGATTGTACATCACCTACTTTCAAAATCTAGCGTTTGGGAACAGATTTCATTAAAGGAAAAATCTCTTATCATAATTGTAATTATAGGAAGACGCCGAAAAAAAGATGCTTTTTGCAAATTTCGAAAAACCCTTGGTTTTCAAAGAATATGAGATTACACCATTCTTACAAACTGCCTTCACACTATCCAAAAATAAAATCTCATTAAAAATGGAGCCATTTCCTTGAAAATGCCCCAGGGGGTTCGTGTAAAGTACCCTCTTCCCCCAAAAAATTAAAATATTGGTTTCAAAGATAAGGGTCATTCAATGTAATCGCCAGATCGATTAAGGAATATGAATTTTGAAGAATATCGGCTAAACGGTTTAGCCGCTATCGTTCACTGGAGAGACGGTCGGACGTTTTGCCGTCAACAGAGTTTTCTGTATCAAGGACCTACAAAATGTGGATTCTACACCACGTGTTAGATTCCTCTCCCCTAAATTTAGCAACTAGATTTATCCACTTTTTCGTTTTCAGGGCCTGGCAATAAGAGTTTTTCGACCGAAAATTCGCTGCTTTTTCCCGCAATATTACATAACTTTCTGTGTAGCGCGTAAGCGGTAGAAGGTAAGAATGTGTTGTAATGGGCGAAAAAGAACCTGGAAAATTTACATTCCTAGACCTGGAAAACCGGGGGAAAAACTTGAATTCCAAAAACCCAGATCGCTGGCCGCCCTGTCTCTCTGTGTCTCTGTCTGTATCTGTCTCTCTCTGTCTGTATCTGTCTCTCTCTGTATCTGTCTGAATACTACTAGCGCCTCCCAAACCATACGTACGATCTTTTCCAAATTGAAGAAACCCCTATCCATGTGGTCCATTGTATCCATGTATCCATCTAGTTGCAGCTTTGAAATTTTGAAAAACTTTTTAAAATTGGGTGGGGGTACTTTACATGAAGCTCCCCCTGGACATTTTGAAAATTTTCTCAAAAACGGCTCCATATTTTTTCTTTAAATTTCTTGTAAGAATAGAATAAAATACTCTTATAAATGTGGCATATGTCCGATTTTCGCTGAATCTTTCTCTGAATTTTCAAAAATTGCAAAAGTTAGAATTTTTTCGGCGTGTTCCTAAAACTACAAAATTAAAGATGGAGATTTTTTGCTTCAAATGAAACTTGTTGCTCATAATCTGTTCTTTTAATAAGGTCATGTAGATTTTTTTAAAATTTTAGTAGTTTTCGCGCAATATCTCGTGCAATATTTGCAATTTGAAAACATCACAAAAACAGTATTTTCTCAAAAATGGCTCCAAATTTTTCTGTAATTTTTTGGTATAGATAGTGCTAAATGCACTATAAAATTTCATAAACGCCTTGTTGATCTATTTTGTTTTTTCAAAAAGTACAAAATGTAATTTTTTACTGTCTCACGTCGGTAATATTTACATTAGAAGCAATTTCTTCACGTTGGTGTATATATGAGTGCATGTGCTTTAAATAATGGTAAATAAAGTTTCTCGAAAACTCTACAGTTTTCTGTGAAAATGATGTCAAAATTCTGGATTTTCTGAAAAATGACTCCAATTTTCTTTTTCAAACTTACACTTACAATACAATTACTTACATAAGTACAACGGATAGTGGTAATGGCACTATTTAACATGATGTAAAATTCAATGTTGTGTATACTTTTGTTTTTTTTTTAAATTACACAAATGTATTTTTTTAAAATATCCTTCACGCCGTTAATATGCACATTTCAATGGATTTGTATACATTATTGAATTTGTGAGTGGAAAATTTTCAAATTACTTCAAATGAAGGTTTTCGAAAACTCAATAGATTCCTGAAAAGAGCAAACTGAAATTTCGCATTTACAGTAACGCTAAACGCCGTTTTCTTAAAGACGGCTCCAAATTTTTCAATGAAAATTGCTATTTAGGGCAAAGTTTTTGGCTTCTTTAATATTTTTAAAATCATATTTCGGTTCTCCTGTATGGAAACCGAAAAGTTGAGAAATTTCAAAAAAAAAATGTACTTTGGGCGGCGATAGATGTCAGTTGGCAAGAAGGAAGGACAAGACTGTACAGTACCTGTCCACACCAAGGAAATTAGGAAACTTTATTACGAGGTCTGTGCCATTCTGTAGCACCTCTAGTTAATCTTCGAAAGTAGTGTGTCATAGTTTATTATAATTTGGTTGAATTCTAGAACAATTAAAAACATTAAGAATTTTGATGTTTAATGACTCAATTGTTTGTCTTTCGTAATAAATCTGTTCTGTAATGAGAATTTGGGGTTATCAAAGTCAGTAATACGATTAGATGTTACTCGTCGAACTCTGTTTTGATAAATGTTCATTGACATTACGCTTAGGCCCGTTTATCTGATCACTTTGTCAGTCAAGTTAAAAACTACCCCTTTCTTCATTCTTGTTGAATGAACCAAATTATAATTAAGATGCCTGAATAGGTTTCTTCTGTGTACCAGTACACATTTACTGTACACATTTGTGTATCAGTTACACATTTATTAGTGGGTAAGTAATGTTTTAAGTTTTCGATTCTTAAGTTAAATATCACATTAAATTGTGCTTATGAAAGCCATTGTGCAATTTAGTTGGTTAGCTAAACTGTATCAAGGAGTAACAGTTATCAAATTTAAAATAATAGATTAGACGATGTGTCTAAGTGTGTGTACCGACTCAGCGCTTCGGTCTGAAGCGTAGCGGGTTCGAGTCCCGCCTTAGGCGTGGTTGTTTCTCCCTTGTCTCTCATGTATGTGTTGTCGCGGAGGCCATCGCGTTCTGTTGACCCCACATCGGAGGAGCTCTTAAATGTGCTGGTGTCTAGTGTATGGTCCAATATGCGCTCTATCGGGACGTAAAGGATAACCGGCTGTTGGCTGGATAAAAACCCTTGGAAAAAAAGATATTTATAAGAAGCTCTGCTTAGTGAAACTGCGTTCATTTGTACACGGCGAATAAATTACACCATATTTTAGAATGCTATATTGGTTAATTAATTAGTGCAAATTATATTTGTCTTATTTGCGTGAATTACGTCTAGTTTGTACCTGTTAATTTCTTGAGTTTTCAAAAAATAATTCCATTATGATTCTGCCCCTTAGTTCAATACAAGTACTTTAAAATATTATTTACAATTTTTATTTACGTATATTTCTTAAAAAACTGTTGAATAGAGCTTCAAATTCATAAGGATCATAAAGCACGGGAATAAAATTTAATCTTCAATCAGGTCGGGATAAAAACTGTGAATTTCCCCTTGTTATTCTCGCTCATTTTATATTATGAGCACAGAATCTGGACTTTCTTAAACTACTTGCGTCATTTTCTTCTTTCGCAGTTAAAAATGATTACCAATGAATTGCTTCTTTATGTAAGAGTATGAAGCCGCCGCACACAGAACATACGGAGCAAAGAACCAAACTGACTCCAAAACTTGGGAAGTATCCGTTCGAAGATTTGCCTGCGGGCCCACATTTGTTACAGAGAGTCGCACACATTTGCCCTTATCAATACCTAGAACATTCTCCAAAACGAAAATCCTCCTATCGGTCATGTCGAGGACCTAGGAAAATTGGAAGTCGATATGAAACTGAATATTTTAAGTTTTCGGGGTAGTTCATATAACATTTTCTCACATCGTTCCTATTTTTTCTTGACAACTTGTTCTCGATTAGAAGTTGGTGAGTTTTTTAAAATGCTTAAAGTCACGCTTTCATTAACACAATTTCAACATCGACAATGGCAAAAGCACCTTTTCGCACCTGTCCCCGTCGAGTTGGGTCGGTCCCCGTCCTGATGGGGAGATGCAGAAAAGACTCTCATATGTTTCTTTCTCCATCTTTCACCCTCTTGCTTATCATTTAATGTCACCATTCTTTTATCGCCCCCTTTTTCTTTCTCACTGGCCTTCTCTGAATGCTCAACGCCACGCCACTCGTGTGTTTACCGTGCATGGCCAGCCGTGTCGAGGGAAATGGGTGACCTGAGAGTTGAGTGTGTGTATGCGTTCCCGACTGTCGCCTTGACGCTGGTTTCTTGTGGGTAGACCCGCTCTAGCCATGTTCGCTATGCGAACACCGGCGAGTCCTGGTGACTGAGGGAAGGTCTGTGCACCTTGTATATCGCAATACACTTTCTTTGGCCTCGGACTCCTCTAGAAGGGCTGTCGGGAGTTAATCCACTCCCGACCACTCGGCTCGGAGGTCTGTGACTGAACTCCAGGGTGAGTGGGGGAGTCACGGGGGTAGTTCGACGGGGAATAACCATGTCACTCCCTGCTATATCCCCTTGGCAACCCTGACACTCCAGCGGGAAGTCTGGAATCACTAATCAATCAAACCCGGGTTTCCACCAGCCCACGGTGCAGTCATGGGTATGAGATAATTACTTGTCTTCCAACAATCTGGCCCATGATTCATTGCGTTTGGGCACCTTGCGGGTGCCGGCCGCCGCGGGGGATTATTTAATCCTATTAGTGGACAATCGATGGCATTCTGCTGGAGGATCTCCTCCCTCGTGCCATATAGCTCCATTAAATAATGTTTTTCTACTCTCATTGTAAAATTCTGGCATTTGATGGCTGCAACTCGTTGCATATTGATACTCATTACTATACAGATTCCATGATGACACAGGTTCCTGACCAATCATAAAAGTTTACAAACCAAGTATTGACGATTAGTCATTGAAAATCGTTCTAGTAGATGTTTCGTTATATTGTGTACATTAAAATTGCATTTAATATTGTATTATGCTTGTCAGACTTAATTTCTTTTATTATTATTATTATTATTATTATTATTATTAGCGTGGAAGGTTGTCTAAAATAAATTGGATCGTAATTTCACTTTGATCCTATTTGACTACCGCAGTGGCAGTTATTGGCGGGAACATGTGACGTTAAAATAAGAGCGCAAGTCATTTGTGTTATATGTTGCGGCCAATTCTTTATTTTAAAATGTGTAGTGAATCAGAGGTGGAATTGACACCTTCAGAAACGAGAGAAAAGTGAAAATAAGTTTACATAAAGGTTATATACAATGTTCAATTTCTTTATTTACATTATTCGTAGCAAAAACTGTTTCCAATGAGTAGTCTTTTGGTTAATGGAAATATATACCTTAAGTTAAAACGTTTGTACTCCCTCGCTGGCGAACTGGTACACCAAAGCCACCTGCGACAGGATAGGGTAGGGAGCTGTCCGCTAGGTGGCCTTGGCTAAATCTTGCATGTCAAGTGCCACGAAACGATTCAATGTATAAGTTACCATAAGACATTGAAAAAGTACGTATGAAACTCGGTGTGTTGCGTGCATTCGCGGCTCGTGGGTATTCGCTGGTTCGCATGAGCACACCTAAATTAATTCGGTACAATTTCTCTTAAACCTCTGTTAACAAGAGGAAATACAAGTCCTGTGAGAGCGTTCCTGAAAGTTGGTATTTCAAAACGCGCCGTTCGGAAGCTGTGATTGACAGTCCGCCGCTAATGCCCTTCATGAAAACCAGCCGCAGCACACTCTGGAAATGCGAACGAGGAAAGGCCGTCGTAGGCTGCCGCGGGGCTAAAGGAGAAAAAGGTGGCTATGGAGAGATGAAGCACTGGGGTGTTACTGCGATTATTACTGCGCACGCGCAATGGCGATCTCAACGAGTGCCTTGGCATGTCTCGAAGATATAGCTCTCTATTAGCACAAGTTTGTAATATAAGTGTGACATTGAACGAAGGAAGTGGGACATATCTCTCCACTTAAATAACCTCTCATCCCTTGCAAAATAGCAGTCCCTCTGTAGCGCGTGAACGCATTGCATTCATAAGAATGTTAATTGTATACTATATGCATATTCTCTTGTCTTTTAAAGTGAGTTATTATTGCGAATCCATTCTGAAGTATTGAAAACCCAAATGTATTTATATACAGTGGACTACTATTTAGTGCGTTGTGAAAAACCGAGGTAAAAGTGTTCGTTTCTCTGTCAAATGTTTGTGCAACTAACAATGAATAGCGTTCAAAACATTAAACACAAGAAATCAAGGACTTCAATGAAGAACACGCTACCGGTCACACGATTGTTAATCACGTATTACGCTACACTCACGCGAGTATGGGTTTGTGCTATGTCCTGGTTAGGACATGGTTGTCAAGTATCTTATTGTTAAAACGTTCTCCCTCAAGTTTGGGCATGCATTTGCCCTGACACTGACTGGGAGAAATGTGATTGACTTGCCCGAGATAACGTTCAAGTAAGAATTCCGGCCGATATTGCACAATTGCAGGTTCAGAATATGCAGCGAAGACGCGCTTAATACTTGAGTGTGCGTCGGGTTGCGTGAGCTTCTGAGGTTGAGCTGAGCTTCTGTTCAGGGGCACTTGAGTCATCATAAATCATAACGAATAACGCTTGCACCATCCTGCCTTGTTTGCTAGGATCACCGTTGCTATGTGCAGATATCAACAGATTCATTGTTGCATACTGGCAAACTTCCAGTATTTGACCTTTTGAGCCTAATTGCGCTATTGGAACGAATTGAAAGTTCATTTAGTAGGAAATTGAATGGGCTTTTAGAAACATTTAATTTACTTCGGAGATTTGCGAAAACCGGGGTGCGCACTTAACTTTTTCGCTAAGAAGTAGGAAAAGGGAATAAGAGAAATTATTACGAAATCTCAGATCGGAATAAAACTGTAGATTTATATGAAACTGGTAGTGCTACAACAGCACTTAGAATTTTCATTCATAATTTGCAACTTTTACAGTTTTCGAAGCTTAAGAATTTATCAAAAATTAAACTTGTACGTTCCTCTCTTCGAGAAAAAGAACAATTTGGAGCCATTTTTAAGATTTTTAATTGCCTTTTTATCAAGCAAAAATCCGCGAAAATACATTTTCTAAAAATTATGTAAAAAAAATATTCAAGATGTTCGTTTTTAGAACATATTCCATTAAGGAAAAAATCTCTTATCAATATTGTAGTTTTTCCGGTATCGTTAGCCGAATTGCTTAACCAGGACAAGACAAAAAAAGGAAAACTTAACGAAAGCTTACTCCAGATTTATCGAAGCTCAATGCCCAAGAATCACTAAGAGACGTGTTGCGAAAGAGACCAACAACTTGTTTTAAAAACAAAAGATAGTAATATTTGCCTTTATGGAAAGCGGTACCTGCACCGTTCTCATGAGCGTGCTTTAAACTATTTGAGGAAAAAAGAAAATGTAACCGTTTACGAGTTGATTTTTTTTTAATTGTTTGTATTACAAGCGAAATGGCGCGAAACTCGTGTATTTTCGAAAAATTCTAAAAAAAAGACATACTTCTGTGAACATTTCAAATTGCCTCATCCTCCCCTACACATTATACTTCATGTCTCAAATACTGCAAACATTTTCACTTTTGTAAACATTTCTTGGCGAATATTATTCCAAGGTCTGTGTACACGATCTAATGTTTGAACAATCCAGTCTTACAGGATCAAAGAAACACTACTGGAAGTCCTTTGGGCAACGTACCTTGCATTGGAACGTCTCAACGTCGAGCAAACAGAAATCGATGTATATACTTGGGTTTTTCTAACGTGGCATCTGTGGGTAGTATCTCCAAGATGGAATTCGGCACGACTTTTTGCGTCATTCTCAGTCCTGCCTCTAGAGTCGCTTGATTTGCAATACTACTTGATACGGTCGCGATCATGCGACATCTTGCGCCAGGACAAAGAAAGACGCAAAAGTCGTGCCGAATTCCATCTTGGAGATACTACCCACAGATGCCACATTAAGAAAACAAGTATAGTCGGTGTCAGTTCGTTGAATTCTTTTGGACTTTAGTTTTCCCCTCCGCACGACGCTCTACGCATGTGCAGTAGGCCTGAATAATAAGTAACGCCACGCCTCTGCTACTTGGTCATCTATTCATCGTGCGAGTATGGAAGATCTTTTGTTGGCCTAAAGGAAATTATCGTAGGGATTATCCGTGATGCAAGAGCGGAACAGCCTTGGTTCATTTTATAAAGATCTATTGCATCGAATATTATAGGTAGGAAAATCATAATAATAGCTGAAATTCCGTTCTGGTACCTCCATGTATTCATTGTCCTGAATAATTTGCTCGAATATATGGAAAACTTACATTTAGAAAATGCTAATATGATTACAAAATTGAAATATCTTATTTGCGGAAGACTTGCAAGAATTTAGTATCAGTTCATTGGTTTAAATTAATATAACTGGGAGTAATTTTTTTGTCTCAATGTAATATAATGTATATTAATTTAATGTTGGTAAACGTTTAATGTTGTCAGAGTGCGATTTTATTGTTATACCTGGCGCGCGCGTGTATATATATAATATATATGTGTGTGTGTATATATATATATGGAGGATGGATGACATCAGGACAAAACTTCCAAGGCCTGTAGTCTCCTGAATCTAAAATTATCGACGTATTGGGACGTGCATTGAAAAAAAAAAGTTTACAGAAATGCAGCTAGAACTCACTCACATTCAGATAGTTTGATACTGAGGATACTGGTACCTGTAAATAATTGGCGCAGTTTAACATTCTAAGCGATTTACTCAAAATGAAATGCAACCAGCCGTACGCAGTTTGTGACAGCAGTAGAAGAATCAATGGATGGAACTTTATCTGCGCTTTCTCTTTTACTCCGGTAGAATAGTCATTTATCTGCCCCTTGGCGCAACTTCTCCGGCTACAGATCTCGCGCAGCATTTACGTTCGAAATGCAAATGCATGTTCAGTTACGTAATTACAAATTTGTAATATCTCTCTAGCAAACAACACACCGCTTATTGCGATCCTTGCGACAGTAGCTGCTTATCTGCGTCATCCTACGACCTTAGAAAGGATACCGACGGTCTTGGCGATCGTCAATTGAACATCCGTACATCTAATTGTTCGAAGTTTCTCAAGTTGGGTTCAACGAGAAATACTCGTGAACCGCGGTGTTTTCTGCTAGTTCTAACAAGTTGCAAGCCAGTTCGTATAAGCGCTACAACCGACAGTTTTCGCTGTTTCAGTTGTATACAAACACTCGTGAATCATCTCATTACAAGAAGGGGAATGCTGTCAGACTTCAGATCAATTTCGCTCACGATGCTACCGTGGCCGATGAGAAGATTCCAGAGTGGGCAGGAAAGCAAATTCACGAGAAAGGTGTGACTTAGGCGAAGCAAACATGTTCACATTTCATTCTTCCCCACCTGTTCAGAGCCATTTAGAATCTGCACCGGTTTGTGAAATTAAACTAATTACTTGGTATTCCACGCGACTCAATTACACGGGTGTACCTTTCTGCTCGGTAATAACGTTAAATAAGAATAGTTTGTATTGACAAGGGTGTATTATAATATACTTATCAATCACAAGGAGACATATAGAACAAGTGACAGAGGATACGAGGATCTTTGAAGAAGAAGAAGAAGAAGATATATTACAGGCTTAATATGGAAATGGAAAAATAGGAAAGATGTTAGGGGTTTACCATACGAGAGTTCTCGCACGGGTACGCTAGTAATTAAAATGTTAAAGAGAATGTGCTTCATTTCATAACAATTAACACAATTAGATTTGATTTACTCTACCAGTAACCTCTTAACGTTGATGAAGCTGTTCCGTCTATTAGCAGCAATTTTTTGTCGGAACTAATAGTGACCGCATAAGTTACATTTCACAGTTACATACAGGCCCAAAAAGGTGGTTTTTTTAACATCTGTGAATTTCGCTAGCGACTAAACAATACCCAGTATTTTCTCCGAAATGAATATTTTCGATCGAACTGGCCCGGCTCGAGTCTCTGCTAATTTAGAACGAATTTTTTGAATTTTGTGGGTGCTTTATATAAAGCCTCAGGTTTTCCACATTTTCTCAAAAATAATCTTTCATTGTTTTGACTCCCTGCATATAACTACATTATTGAAGATATTTTTTCGTAATGGAATTTTTTCTTCAAATTTAGATCTTTAATTAATGTCATACGCATTTTTTTTAATATTAGTACTTTTCGTGTTATTATGAGTTACATATGTGCAATGAAAAAAAAAGATTCTCTCAAAACTGGCTCCAATTTTTGTCATAAACATTTTGTACGGATAGAGCTAAATCGACTCAATAACATTTTGACCGAGAGGCCCTAGGTTCGAGTCCCGACAGTTGCAAGATTTTCGACACTAGCTTGTCGGCTAGGTCGAATTCAGTTGCTGTCTGGAGAAGAATTCTAGTGGTCGACTGCTCTGATCGGTAGTTTTCCATGGTTGCTCTGATCAATATCAAACGAATGCCGGAGCAGTACCCTAACAAACGGGCCACGGACCGCGCGCGATCTTTCCCTTCCTCTTCCTTGTCCTATCCTCACCCCTTACACACACTTACACTATCATGCACTACACTACCACACATATCGGGAGTTAAGGGCTTGTCCCAGCTGGGGCGGTTCCCCGCTGGTGGGAGATACCTGGTTGGAGAAACTCCGCTGGCTGACGGTAGGTTGGCGCCGGATCTCGCCATCCAGTGGAGGAAGATCACCGCCTCCTCCCGAGGAAAATCATGCACTACACTTACGGTAACAACGACCTCAGTAGTTGACTACCCGGAATCGCTAACAACCAACCAACCTGAATAACATTTCGCCAAAACCCATTTCAATATAACATTTTCTTTTTTATAATTTATTGCACTTGCAAGTACAAGTATATCAAATGATGTTTTGTGAAGTTTCTCGAAACCTTTTTGTGTGTGTGTGTGTGTGTGTGTGTGTGTGTGTGTGTGTGTGTGTGTGTGTGTGTGTGTGTGTGTGTGTGTGAAAATGAGCCTAAAATTGCTGTTTTTCGGAAACACTCGAACGTCATTTTCTCAAAACCGCTCCAAACTTTTCAATGAAATTGTGCATTTAAAAAATTTTACTCTTTTGTGATATACTTAGTCATATTTGAATTCTATTATTAGAGGACCAGAATTTTGAGAAAATGCGGGAGGAATATGTACGTTTTTCGATAAAACACTATTTCCTCGATATAAATAATTATGAAAGTAAACTAAACCATTGAATACTGATACATGCTGTAAATATATTCTACAACATTGTTCTGTACAGTTTGCGAAAATTGTTCATTACTGAGTGGAAATAATTTGTAAATCATGAATGATAAATCAATAGATTTATTGCTATGGAATCTAATGGCGTCAAACTTGTTGAAATACATAGATTCAATGCTTCAAAGCCCATTGAAGGCCGTGTATAGATAAGAAAGAACGTTTTAGGTGTATTGTTAGTTTTATCAGGTATATTACATAACCTTAACACATTTTTGCAATTTTAATTTGATTAATTTTCGTCAAAGAACAACACAAACTGTGTGTGACATGTAGGGGAGAAGTGCAATCTGCGCACATTTTATTGAACTCCAGAATCTATCCCCGGTTCTGCTCTGCTACAACTGTTACTAGCAAAAACATAGCTCAACACGTGCGCATATTGAAGCTACATTTATGTCCAGAAGCAAAACAAGCGGCCGTCTCAGCATTTATTAATTGGATCAGGGGAAACTGGACGAAAACCTGATCCAGGAGCTGAAGTGCATTACTTATTACACTTCTTGAATTCACGACCACACTATTAATTATAATGGGAACAGGTAGTGGGTGTTGGTCACTTAATTCCTAGTTAGTCAACGTTTCGGAACTTCGTGCCCCCCCCCCTCAGGGCTATGTAACACATAATTACACTTTTACTACAAAGGTGCAATCAATCAAGCAGCTGTCAAAAGTTTATACAAACGACAGGCATTTGTAAAAACACATTTTGTATTGTACAGTACAAAAAATGAGAATATTTTCACCATATGGTGATTAAGACGCTTCTCGCAAAATTTCAGAGAGCTGGCGGCGATAAAGATACAGTATAACCTGTTTAAGGTGGACACCTCTAGTGACCCTTAAATTAGAGAGTAGACAACATAGAGAGTAGGGGGATAGAATAATTTAAATGCAATATTACTGAATGATATATATTAATGGATTATATTCTTAATAGCATTACAAACTACGTTAATTATACATTATTATGATGATGATGATTATTACTACTTCTAATACTAAACACTACAATAAACATTTTGAATCACTATTTTTGGAAAAAAATGTGTCAGGAGACGCTTTCTTTTCTTGACAGTGGAACAAGCCCGTTCATTTTCAATTTTGCTCAAACCAGCTCGTTTCTTCATTCATCGAGACATTCTTTTTCGTTTAGAAACTTTAATCATCCTGCGTACATGCCCCGGTAATTAATAATTCGAGAACAAGACAGTAGAATCCTTTGCCTGTAAGAATAAGAGAAGTTGGAGACAAGTGCGTCACGCTGCCGGCCTCCCTTTCTTTTCCCAGAACGAAGCTTGAAGAATTCCGCGTAGCCCCAGTGGGCACTCGTGTGAAAATCGCGCTTTCCCCGACACTCGGAAAATTTGAGCGTCTCAGCGAACGTTGTACCTCTACAGAAGTAATTCCTAGTCTTCAACACACAATACGAGTTTTGTTTCAAATATAAAATACGCACATACAATACACAATGTTATTTACGAGAAGCATGGGAACAGTCTCATTGTATAGCCAGTGACGGATCGGAAAGATAATATATAATTTATAATTCATAAGAACGAAGGGATCTTACCCAATTCCTTGCTTGAACTTACAATGTTAGTGTCGTATGCGTATTTTCACTCGTTTCAATGTACCGAATGAATAACAGCCCATATTCCTTCAAAATGTGACGTAATGTCATTACAAACGTGAACTGATGCACTGCTGCGTCACTCGCTCGCCAATAACTTAATAACTTTGTCTCTTTGTTTCATTAATTCTGATAAAATTTCTTCCAGTTTAGTATCCCCGCATACGTCGTAAAAGCCACAACTTAGCATTTTTATTTCATTTTCTACTTATTTGATTGTGAAATAATATTTATTTTTGAAAATGACGCCTGTCGTACATGCAATCCTGGACGAACCTCTTTATTTTCATATCAAATACAAACATGATCAGAAAAGACTTATGTGGAGGGGATGGATACCAGCCATTCTGGTGTAAACGGCAGAAGCATCGCGCGGGTGACGTCACAGCGTCGTCGATTGCGGTTGACCTATTTCAGAATGTCCGCGCGGATCACCCGGAGAGAGACCGGAAGGGCGAACCCTTGCTCGCTTGTCAACACCAATAACCTGTTTGGATGCGTCTCGCCCCACTCCTCAAGCCTGTTGCGCTTGTCGCTAACACACTCGTGTTTGTGGGCTCTCTCCTTGTTATCAAGATCTGACATTCGCTAGTAGCTGCACAAGAAAATATTTGCAGTTGTAAAATAAAATTTTACTGATCTAACGGATTATTTCAGTATACTCCAACAAAAACGTTCCAAGTCTTTTTTCGGCTACCTGAGAAATTGAATTGAAAATTAATTTGCTATATTGAATTTTCGCCTTTGGTAGGCTCCCTAGAATGGAATCTTTAAGATAAAATAAAAACTAAATGTAAAAAATAATAAATGTAATTTATGACTTTCACATTTTGTAACGTTTGTCATTTTCACATAATTCGTTTAGAATGCCAAAACTTTTATTTCCCGGAATTTGCATGTTGTATATTTATAAATTTATTAAAATGTAACAATTATGGTCAAGTCACGCCCATTTGATGTGGCAAAACGCACGACGGCTGATGTCGAATATTGTGAGGCAATGTTTAAAGGTGTTCATAGTGCACTGAAACGCGTTTCTTACGGAATTGAGACTCTTCACTAGAGCAATAAAGATCTATTGTAATTTTCAAGTACTGTAAGTGCTCTTTTATTCCCCAGAGCAACCATTTATTCAATTGCTTCCTGGTGTACTAGAGTTAAAACTCCATTCAAATTTTAAAAATGGTATAAAAGAGAACCAAGGAAATTTGACACATGACATACTATGGAGTTTTAACTCTAGTACACCAGGAAGAAATTGAATAAACGTTATGATCATTTACATTCACATTTAATATGAACGTAAAAGAGCATACCGTTTGTCTCCTTATGGTCCATTACCGTCGCTCTCTCGCGGAACCGTGTTATCGCGCAGCTACTGCAATACTTCCCAATAATTTCCGCTTCACAGACAATTCAAAACAAATATTTTTTCTACCTGTTCCCTTGGAATTCACCAGCCAAACTTTTAACATCTGAAATTTTAGCTTTTGAACATTGCGTAGTAAAGGTCTGGAACAATTCCGAGTGATTCAATCCACGGATGTCCCTTGTAAAGAACCAAGAAGTATTGTAACAAACAAATTGCAAGGGTTGATATTATTGAATCGCTGTTAAAATTTGTAGCTCTCACTTTTCGCATTTTATATAATAGGCTAATAGTAAGGGCCACTGTTAAGAACAGTTTCGTAGTTTTTTCACCGTTATAGGGTTATGTAAAACTCAATGTACGATTAGCATACCTCTTTCTGAATAGATCCATTGCCAAAAAGTGCCCAAATTTTATTTGTTATATTTGTAGTAATTTAATTTCAAACCCCGACTTTGTTCCAGTAGTGACCACTTGTAAAACCAAAATCTTGCTAGTGGTCAGATACCCAGTAATGGCCTATAGATCTACCCCTCAACGTCTTTGCGTCCTCACTAGTTGTGCTGCAACAGCACTTTATTTCTCGCGTTATTTGTAACGGCTACGCAATATTTTAATATTACTTGATCCTGCAAAATAGTTTCCAACCAGCAGGCATTTTCCCACGCTTGGATTCGAACTCGGTTTTTTGGTTTCGCACGCCATTCACTTCTCTTCACTCCTACACCACCAGCCTCCTACGTAAACGCAACCTTTCCGGTACTTTAAAATCAGAGTTGAAAATTTACATGTGCTGTTTTCAGATATTCAGGGATTTTCATCTTCATTATTGTAAGATCCAACTTTGAACATATTTAATTAAGAGAACCAGTGGTGCTACCACAGCCCGTACTTTCTTGCAAATGCTTACGGTAACGGATACGTAATATTATAATACCACAATTTCTGTACATATTAACACATCTCTGCTATCTCTTGTAAAAACTCGTAGCGCGTGAGGTGCGAAAACATACTTTTGAAGCTAATACATCAGAATAACACGTCATCACGATAACACGTCATCGTCGTTAGAAAAATACAGGATTCAACTCGCTTCATGATAATGACGAATCTTAAAATCAAAGTGTGTAAGAAAAATGCCTTACGTTTGCTTTGGACTGCGAAGTCCTTGTGTTCCGTCAACTCGGCTCATACGACTTCACGCTTCCGCTTATGTAGGTACAACGTGGATTATAGGTAGCCACAGCACCTAGTACATGGTTGTGCATGGGTTACATGTGCACAGACGAGATTTTCGCGGTACAAGGGTCTCGCCGGGAACTTCGCCACTTAGTTTCGAACAGTGTCGCCCTTTTTCTTTAGCAACGTCCACACTTGCGAAAATTGACATAGAATGCCGCGCACGACAATATTTTGCGCCAGCGAACTGAATTTCTGTATTGTGAACGTGTTCGCCGAACGGGAACGCACGCAAAAATTGACGTAGCGCTTTGTCTGATTTCCGTGCACATCAAAGGACTTTGCGACGCTAATCAGTTGTGGCGTGGACGGGATGGTATATACTTTTTACTGAAGGTGACGCTAATAAGTCCACATCTTCTGAACGTACTTTTTGTGGCCGTATATTTTGTTGGGGATATCAGTGATTGGGATTGCAACAAATAGGTCAAATTTTAATCGATTAGTTTGTTGGGAGAGAAAATGATACCAACACCTGTCTCATTTACTGAATTTCATATATCAAACAATACAGTAATAGTCTTATTCATTGAACTAACATTTTTTATTGGCTATTAAACAACAAACTCACTTGTCTTAGAATGCCCTCGATGATACTATAAGGATAGGCGAATATTACCTTGTAATGCTTCTAGGATTCGAAATTTTAAAAGTTTTACTGAGTCTCCAACTTCAAACACTTTGTAGTTGAATGCTTCGTTCAAACACTGCATAAACTAAAGCGTCCAAGTTTGGAGCTAGCTGACACGTAACGTATGAAACTGTCGAGAAAAATATAATAGTAAAATTATTATATTGTCATCATCCTAATATAGTTTTCGAATAACGTCAGTCAGTCGGTCGGTCAGTCACGGTTAGACCGTCCCGTCCACCAATCGAGAAAAATGTGAGGTGGTCATTCGATGCGTGGTGGAGAACTGTTTCATTCCTGGTGGGGGAACAGATATGTTTGCGAATGCAACCAGAAGATTTAAGAAATTTCTAAAAAAAAAAAAAAAAAAAAAAGCTGTGTTTTGACGATTGTTATGACTAAAGCCTCTTTTGAGCTACTTGTGGTAGGTGCAGAGGTGGTCAATGGTTCATTTGATACCTCTCAATGAGGCAATGAATTGGCTTTGTTTTTAGGCAGATCCTTTTTGTACAATCTAAAAACATACTAGAAAAAAAAAGGTTTTTTGTTTTGTTTTTGTTTGGTGTTTCAAGGCGCCTACTTGAAACACAATGACCACAATTACTGCGTTATCGGCATAACGTGAGTCCTGAGGTCATGATTCGTAAGACCTAATGGCGCCAGGAAACATTTTTAAGTGCTTCTGTTAATGAATTACACATATTGAATAGTAATAAGTCTTCGAATATTTTCAAATGCTAAATGAAGATTTGGTTATTATGTCAAGTCAGCCAATCGAAACATTGCAATAAAATATGTTAATTGTAACATAAGTTTCTGTAATAATTGGGATGTATTTTGTAGAGCTTTGTATTACATTTTCTGAATTATTTTCTGTTGGTGTATCTTCGATATGAGGGTAAGCTATTAGGTGGGTATTTTTGAACGTGAGATTAATAGTATCAGTACCACGACTCCTTTGCAAGGCCAATGTCGGAAAGTAAGAATTTATGGTAACAAAGTTGTTACTGTTATTACTCATATAAACATCACATTCCCGAAACACCAATAAAATGTTCGATAGCAAGAACGGCTGTCTCGTGCTCTTCCGCGCCCGAGGTTTCGTTCGAAGTCGCCGCCGCCGCCATGCCATGAGAGCGCCCACAGGCATTCACAATGCAGCTGTGATGCCAGTGCTAAATGTAACGCCAGTGAGGCTATCCACGACACCCAGGCGACGAATGGCAAAGGTTGCTAGAGATTGGATCTCCGGGACGCCACTGTTTACAGTGGAATTTTGTTGTCCTGTTTATATTGAAATACAATTTCAACAACGAAATTACATTCGAATATAAATGTATAAAAATGGAATAGTATGTTTTAGAATAGGAACTTGCGAATGAACAAATTTTCTTCAATAATACACCGAAAGAATGTACTTTTCAGAATAACTTTTGTGGAAGGTTTCGAATTAGGTTCTCGAACGCCGTATTCTGGAGTGGGTAATGGCCGTAGCCCGAAAGAACATCCTACAAGAAGAGTGCGATTACACATTTTTTTATTATTTAATTTTAATAGGATTTTTTTCTCGCACTACGCCCGAGGATGATAAACCAGACAATGTATGTTTAAATTTTCTTTTTATTCAAAACTTGCACCGTAAAAATTATCAACATATGAAAATATTTTTAAACACAAGAAAAATTTGGTTCCCGCCTCTACAATCGCACCATGTGGCGATCTTTGTGAGGCGGACGAACTGATTCCTTGACGAATAAAGTCGAAGAGCGATTATTAGCTTGCGAAATAACGGGAAAAACGAATGGGTTTACGGGGAGAGGCGGCTTAGTCCCGGCAATGACAAGAATTTCGACACTAGCTTGTCAGCTAGGTCGAATTCAGTCGCTCTCTGGAGGAGAATTCTAGAGGCCGGCTACTCGGCTGCTCTGATCGGTAGTTTTTCGTGATTTCTCCGATCAGTACCTGATGAATGCCGGAGCAGTACCCTAACAAACTGGCCACGGACACCGCGCGATCTTTCCTTCCTCCTCCGTGTCCTATCCTCGCCCCTTACACACACACACACACACACACACACACACACACACAAACATACACACACAAACATACAATACACAACCACACATGCCGGGAGACCGGTCGGAGACTTACAGCTTGTCCAGCTAGGGCGGTGCCTCGCTGGTGGGAGATACCTGTTTGACGGTAGGTCGGCGCTGGATCTCGCCATCCATCACCTCCACCTCCCGATGAAAAAACTCTGACGGGACTAATGACCTCAGTAGTTGATGTGCCCGGAATCACTAACAACCAACCAACGAATTGGTTTATAAAAAAGTGCAAGAACTTTTCTATCCCAAAGTCCTACTAGGCTTAAATATTTTTTTTATATTTAAATATTGAATGACTGACTACTACCCACAGATTTCAATAAATGTTTTTGATTACGTGTTAACAATGGCGACGATATTTTTAATTGTTTACAGTTTGAGAAACCTGGATCTCGAGAGGATTTCGACTATCCACAAATGGCCAAAGAAGCTGTTACCAAAGCTCTAGCTGACGCACGTATCACGATGAATGATATTAAACAGGCGTGTGTTGGTTACGTTTATGGTGAGTCTTAACTGAAATTCATTGTGTTGTGTTTCTCTTTCACTGGCAGATCGGCGGGGGGGGGGGGCATGGGAGCCAGCCCCTCCCCAAAAACAGACCTTGAGTTTTCGTTTACCTTCCTTTATTTGGCAAAATTGATTTAAATGTTTGCTTATGTGCGAATTATGTAATTATTTAAACAATAATGTATAGTATCATATCTACAGAACATAAATAATATACAATATAATAAGAAATATGTTTATTATTTTTAAAAATCTACGATACCCCCCCCCCCTTCCAAAATCGGCTCAATCCACCTGTTTTCTTGCTGTGCATATCTTTGTAAATTACAATGGTACTCTCCTAATTATGTTTATAAAAATTGTAGGTGATTCCACCTGTGGACAGCGTGCCTTATATGAAATAGGAATGACTGGTTTGCCTATCTACAACGTAAATAATAATTGCTCAACAGGATCCACTGCTCTTATGATGGCTAAGCAGATTATTGAATCTGGAAACGGTGACTGTGTTTTAGCCCTAGGGTTCGAGAAAATGGAAAGGGGCTCTCTCACGTCTAAGGTATACAAAATAGTTATTTTCATAACTAGTAAAGAAAGAGTCATTTGCGTACAAATGAAATGTAACCGGACGAAGGAACTACTGGAGCGGAATTTTTGAAATGGTGAAAGACACTTTCGTATGACTTGCATGCATTATTTTTTAGTACAAATTCGTGGAAACTAACAATGCTTATAACATAGAGTTCACTTACATTATGGGAGATGACAGCCATGTTGGTTTATGAGCGTCACGTCAACAGTATGTGTCTCAAACAAAGTGCTACTTCACCGTAAGAGTAGGCAATGAAAATGTTTCCATTCAATAAACGACAGACTAAAGTAGGTAATGCTTTCTAGGAATGAGTGCTGTAATTAATTACAATTTATCCTTTTTTTAATTTATATTTCTGTTAGTACCCAATGATTCCAGTTTTTCTTACAACAATTATACTCTTTCCTTCAACCTCATTAGCTTCCTTTTTCCCTCTCACCCACCCGTTTATTCTTTCTTATGTTATTTAAAATTCTTGTTTTAATTTATCTGATAAACAACACTAGTCCTCATCTGACCTTTAGAAGGGGGATAAAAAAATACACTTTAATGTCCAGAATTAAAGTAAATAAAATATTACCATTTGCGCTGTGGATCAAGGGAAGTTAGGAATATCTGATTAAGACATGGGACTCGGAAGAAGACAACGGTTTACAATATTTGTGACCGGCAGAAATACAGTAAAATTAATGGTTTTAAGAGGGCATAATAATAAGCTTTGTATGTTGCTTTGTATTATTTATTTTAAATATAAAGTATACCATTGATGTTTCCTGAATCAGATTTGCCCCAAATTATAAAGAGTAGTCTTGCAGCTGAAAATATTACTTGTTGCTTGAAATTATCTAAATCTATTTGTCAACTGGCAAGCATTGTAAAGATGTGTACAGAAATTTAATGAGAAGCTTTAATGATGTGTTGTTAATGCCAATATCTAATAAAATAAAGTACTCCATCAAGGTCTATATTTACGAATGTTTGCTTTACATATGACAATTAGTCATCGATTAAGTAAATCAAATTTTAGAAGCACTACTGATTCACAAAAAGAAAAGACGAAGCAGCAGCATTAACATAATTTGGAAGTTGGGTAGAAAGTGGCATACAAGAATCACATGGATGCCTTCTTATTAAATACGAATGTTGGAGCTTATGTCATGCAACTAATAAAGTTGTGTTATCCGCTAACAAGTCTTTTAGAAAAAACAATAGTTAACATTACTTCTGCCCCAACCCTCGTATTTGTATTTTTTTCTGTAATCTAAAGGTCTGTGTAGTATACGAAGTGTAATGCACCCTAAAATAATACACATCTATCAAGAATGTTAATTTTCTAGGAGCTGTATGAAGGCTTCCTGAATTTATGAGCCGAGCGTAATATACCATATTGTAGCAACATTCAGTTCATTTCAGTGGAAATTCTGTTTTATGTTAGACTGTGAATCTTGTCACATTTTCCACATGTTTTCCTCTTTTGTTTTATTTGTCTCCCTCTCTCTCTTCCCTCTCTTACTTTCCTTTCCATTTCTCTCTTCACTCCTCGCTTTCATTTTTTCCTTTTATATTTTATTTTATCTGCTTTTGAATTGTATAGATAATTTATTTGGACTTATCGCAATGGTATTAATGTGCAAATAAAATATTTCTCCAAAAATTCTAGTCAAAATTCAAATAAATTTTTGTTTATTGAAACCAAACTACAGTTGGTAAAGGCTGAAAGTCGTGTGAAATTTAAAACTTTTATGTTCTAAAATTGTAAGTGTAAGTGTAAGTGTGAGTGAGTGTTAGATTTAAGAATAACACTTTTTCAGTTTATGGATCGAACAAATCCTATGGACAAACATGTAGAGGCTATGGCTGACATAGCTGGTATCAACAACACACCCATAACAGCTCAGCTGTTTGGAAATGCAGCTAAGCAGCATATGAATGAATATGGAACCAAGGAAGAGCATTTAGCCAAAATTGCATACAAGAATCACAAACATTCAGTTAATAACCCGTAAGTAAATTGAAAGAATCATTGAGAAAGGATCATAAGCCACACTAAAGCAGTTTTCTTGTACAGTCAATTGGAGAATGCCTGTAAACACACATTTTAATTGTCAACACGGTTTGTATATGAATGTGCACTTCATTATATTCTTAATACTGTATGAAATCGATAAAAATTTACTGGTTATTCCATCTCCTACTTCAGAGAGTATTATCTGCGAGAAAATCACAAATGTGACTTATGACTATATCTCACTGAATCTCGTTATATTAAGTTGGTACATTTTTCACAGACTCCCATACAACGTAATAAGTGTAGATAAAGTATTGAGATGGTGGCAAGAAATGGCGATTTTTCGACTGAAAAACTTGTCTTCTGGGGCTATGCTATCGAAAAAGTACATAAATATTGTTTGTATATGAAGTAGATTATTTCCTCGAACTTGACCCCAAGGGAGCGGTTAAGGCGCATGTAAACGATCCGATTGCAAATGCCTTTTTGCAAGATTATAATCTTCTGAAACCTGGTCTTTTTATCACTGCACTCCAATTGAGATCTAGTACCACTGCCAATAAAACTACTCTTAGTAGAGGTAGACCCAGAGAGGATGTGTACTGCAGGAAGTGCAATACAGCGGTAGAAACCATGAATCGCATACTCGTTCAGTGCATTTTTACGAAGCCAGTGTCCTGATGAGAACAAGAACTTTATAGAGGGGAAGATGCTCCGGAAAACAGACACTGTGGTGTCCACAGAAGCCACTTTCTCGGTTGCCGAATTGGTTAGACTCAAACCTGACCTGGTAATAAAAAGCCGAGAAGGGGTCCACGTGGTCGATGTGACTGTCCGCCACGATGATGAGTCTAGCCTTCTGAAAGCAGGGGAGAAAATGTGGTATAGTACCAACCAGTCATTCCCCTGGCAGCCCATCTTCATGGAGTGCCCAACGCCAGAATCCTGCCAGTGGTGGTTGGAACCTCTGGCGCTATGCCACGATCCACAGTCGGTTCCCTCAAGACGTTGGGGATCATGTCTCGAGGCGATCTACTGATTATATCGTTAATTGCTCTCAGAATCTCTATTAACCTCCAGTGGCGGCTCGTGCTTAGGTTGCACGGTTGCACAACCCCCACAAAATGGAAAAGATCTCATAATATCTTAGAATTATACATTTTCCTCTTAATGACATTCAATTTTCAAGAAAATGCAGCAATATCTATTTATATGAAATCATTCTGAAACCAAAGAGCATCCAAGTGGTGCTCTCTCCGGTGTCTGGTGCCATGCCAGGAATTGTACCACGCTCTTGCCTGTGTTATTGGAATTACAGCGTTTGCTCTTTCGCATTTCGATTTAACACGGAGAATATACGGCCTTTTAGTTGAACAACCAGGCAGGTGGCGCTGTTGCGCTGCACTGCGACGGAGTGAGTCGCAGGGGAATACCCATATTCTGTCTTTATATGACTCGCTGCAACCTAGTTGTATGAGTTTCACTTGTTATTGAAAGTACGCTAGTTCAATCGAGAGTTTTGACGATATTCAGTGCATTGTTTATGATATTTGGAGAATTTGTTTTCATTTGATATTAGGTTTGTGTATTCAAAACGTACATTTGATGAGTTCTTTGTGTAAAAGTGGCTGTTCTGGGTGGATGTCTCTCGAGTGGATAGTATCTCGCGGAAGCCCGTGTGGCTACAGCTGGCCAGCTGTTTCCAAACGTTCTTGTGTATACGAATATGTGTCGAAGATCTTTCATTATTGCCAAATAATACCAGGGTAGTGAAGTTTTCGAAATAAAATAATTTTATTTGTGTGAAACGTGTTGAAACAATACATTTGGTGTAATACAACAATTGTTGCAATGTCCTGGAGTCAAACTTAAGTGCCCAGTGGAAATCAAAGCCAGATCCACGTGCATGGAAGGTGTATATGCCTTACGCAGACACCCGTAAAATTATGTAAGTAGTGTTTTAATGTAGACTTTTATTTCACTTAGTTTTAATTGATATGAATTGTTTACATTATTATGTATTCATATTTTGAATTTTGGAAATTGCATTTCCATCATTCGCTGGAGGTGCAACTTCCAGTCTATTGGGGCACCAGTCGCCACTGTTAAGCTCTACACACAATTTTTAAATTACGATGGAGCAATTTAGCATTGCTGGTAGTAAATGCACCGTATAGCAATGGACTTCTTGCTCCCGTGGGGAAGTTTAGGGAACCCTGGGGATCCTAAAATGCCTAGGATATACCTAGTTACCAGGACTTTAAGTGGGAAGTGTATGCTATTTATTGTAGCATACAGAAAATTGTGTAGTCAGGATTCAAGTTTTGCGAGTCCTTGATATGGAAACAATTGTTGACAGCAAAACTGTGGTTTCTGGCGGGTAAACTGTTCAGGTAGTTCAGTCCAAAATCCACATTCCTTAATCGATCTGGCTGAACTCGAGCCCCTGCAAATTTGAAATGGATATTTGATTTTGAGGGGTAATTTCCTTAAATTTTGAAATGTTGGGCTCCAAATTTAAAACATTAAATTATTTCGTCAGATACGTCAGACGCTTCAAAAAGGGTCGCAGGTCTTATTTCCGTTGAACTCGCTGAATTTTCAGTAATTGAAAATCTTCAGTTTTTTTTTCAGCGTTTTCTTACAACTACAATATTGAAGATGGAGATTTTTACATTGTTGCTACTGCTTACGCAGTATGGAGAACGGTATTAATGCGAGAAAAAACGGCGAATTTTGTACCCAAAAGCTAATTGCCGGCCCTGGTAATGAAAAGTGGATAAATGTTGCCCCTATTTATAGTAAATTACTTCCTTTAACATTTTGTGTAGTCAGAATCCGTTTTGTGGGTCTTTCATACCGAAAATTCGATTGACGGCAAAATGTCTCTGTGAACAACGCTAGTGGCTAAACTGTTCAGCAGATTTTCTCCAGAATTGATATTCCTCAATCGATATGGCTGATGTCATGGCCTCTGAATTTGAAACTGATATTTTAATTTGAGGGATGTTTTACATGAAGCCACTGGGACATTTTAAAAAATCTATATATATAAAAGAAAGTCGTGTTTGTTACACTATTTATAACTCAAGAACGGCTGTACCGATTTGGCTGAAAGTTGGTGAGCAGGAAGCTTAGGGCCAGGAGACGAACATAGGATACTGTTCATCCAATTCGACAGCGTTCCTGTGTGAGAACGCACGTTTTCGCGTGATTTCGCATGTTAGCGGTCATTGTTGCCTGTTGTAACCCATTGTAGTAACGCCGCACTAATAACAGAAGGCGATAATGATAGCCGCCTTTCGTTCGCCGTTATCTATATATATAAAAGGAAGCCGTGTTAGTTACACTATTTATAACTCAAGAACGCCTGTACCGATTTGACTGAAAGTTGGTGAGCAGGAAGCTTAGGGCCAGGAGACGAACATAGGATACTGTTCATCCAATTCGACAGCGTTCCTGTGTGAGAACGCACGTTTTCGCGTGATTTCGCATGTTAGCGGTCATTGTTGCCTGTTGTAACCCATTGTAGTAACGCCGCACTGATAACAGAAGGCGATAATGATAGCCGCCTTTTGTTCGCCGTTATCTATATATATAAAAGAAAGTCGTGTTAGTTACACTATTTATAACTCAAGAACGGCTTTACCGAACGGCTTCACCGGAAGCTTAGAGCCAGGAGACGGACATAGGATACTGTTTATCCCGTTCGACAGCGTTCCTGTGTGGTAACGCACGTTTTTGCACGTACGCAGTGCAACAAGGATAGTACAGTTTCTCACAGTGAGTGCGACGCGAGAAAAAGATGGGACCAGCTGTCAAGGCGGAACAGAGTTCGCCGGGTCAGCTAGTTATTGATAAAATTTTGTTGTAGGGTAGTGTGAAGAACGTTTAAAGCAGATCTCATTTTTTTTTCGAAATCCCTGATTTTTCGGAATTTTCAAAAGTTCAATTTTATGTCGGCGTCTTCCTACAGCTAAAATATTGACGATAGATTTTTTTTTCCTTAATGAAATTTGTTCTTTAAAGATAGATTTTGAAAAAAGGTCATGTACAATTTTTCAAAAATTTGAGTAATTGTGCTTGAAATACGGGCAATTTGTAGTTTTGTTGGAATAATTTTTTTAAATTAACTTTGATCTCGAATAGCTTCAGAGAATGGTGCAGGTCTCATAGTTGTTGAAATCCCCGATTTTTCGAAAATTGCAAAAATTAAATTTTTTCGGCATTTTCCTACTTTTATTTTAAAGATAATTTTGTTTTCTTAATGAAATTTGTTAAATGAAAACAGATCTTCAAATAGATCGTGTTTAATTTTTCAAAAATATATGTATTTTTCGCGTAATCTGGCGTCAGACATAGTGTGACTTCAGTGGAGTCAACTATTTTTAAATTTTAAACAATTATTTTCTCAGAAACGGCTCCAAATTGTTTCTTTAAATTTTTTCGGACGTATGTAAATCGCAGACCAAATAATCCCTTCATCTTATCTCGTGAAACTTACTTTCTAATCATGTATGTAAATTGCGGACCAAATCATCTCGGGTAAGGAAACGGCCTGAGGAAAAGGGAATGCAGGTAAGGCCGCCGCCACCGTGCTGCTGTCCAGCATTTCCTTGTGCCTTTCCCTTCACGTATGCAATTTACATTGATATAACATGGTTAAAACTCTAGAAAAATGTCGTGTAGTATAGAAATTAATTTTAAGTTATGACAAAAGGAAATGACCCATTTTTATATATTTTTCTTCATTTTTCATTTTGCGGCAATTTCCAATAATAAGTCATTTTTAACCTTTACCCATCATTTTAATGTACTCGTATTTTCCGCTGGTTTCATCGATTTTAAGATCTTTTTAATGGTACTTACTTTTAATAATATTTACGAGATGCAATGAAAGTTCTTCACACAATTCACAGGGAACCTATTCGATTTCTTCGCTCAGAAATTGAAATCTCGACAGTTGTGAGTATGGAATTTAAGGTTCCTGTGATTCCTATCAGCACCATTGTTGGAACAGCCCATTTCGGGAAAACTAAAGAAATACATTTTCTGGCCAGTCTTTTCTGAACAGTCCAAACCAAAAGTTTAAAAAGCAGAGTTCACTTGAACGAATAGAAACCTCAATTACATCTGTAACGTATCCAACAGCTTGAGTTGTTCATGCAAACTGATTTTTATCACGTTTTTATGTCATTTTTTCCTGCTTTTAGGGCATTTTATAACATTTTAAGCGCATTTTATTGATCATTTTTGGCAATGTTTGAGGTCATCAAAATCCACTACCTACTTATGTTTACCTCTTGATGATCGACAAGATTCAGTTATTAGCGTATTGAATATAAAACACAAATCAATTTCCAATGAGAACTTGAACGATACTGTTACCATTTATATTTTGATTGAAAAATAATAATTAACGATAATAAATAATAATTAATATAATTGTTAGAATAAAGTAATTAAATGGAAGTGGGGAGGGGGGATCTAGAGGGTTTTGATTAATTGTTGTCCTTTGTTACTAACAAATGCAACAGTTTAGAATAAGTACCCGTAGTTTAAGTAAGACAAGTTAAGTTACTGAGCTCCTGATCACTTCCAAATTATGGGAAATCTGAGAGGAATCATTTTTTGTCAGTTAATTTCTAAATATTGTAAATAGTATTTCTTCTTGATTAGAGAACTAGACCTGCACACACACACATGCACCCTACTTGCTACTCCATGGAGTTGCTGTACATCTCCGAAATTTCTGCATTAAGTACCAGCCAACAGTCTAAAATTAAGATATCAGCAGAGCATACTTCCCTGTATTAAAATTCATACTTTGCCTGGGTTTGCACAACAGGTCACTCAGTCGGATGGACGTTGAATTAGATAGGCGTCCAGTTTCCTCTTGAAAATGGCCATATTTGGAGCAATGATGAAATCCTATGGGAGAGCATTCCAGTTGTAGACTTTTCTGTTGAACAGAGCATGTTTTGTGGTTTGTTTGTTTTAGTTTTCTCTCCAATCAATTTGAGTACTTGTCCTCTCAGGTGAGGATTTTGATTATACAGATACATTTGTGGAAGTTTGTTTGAGCGTGAGAGTTTGGTAGTAATTTTAATTGTTTCTGTGAAATCTCATATTCTAATATCACATAATGATAGGAGGTTAAGTGAATAGAGTCTGTCTTCATATGTTGCATGTCTGAATATCAGGTGTAGTTTAATAGCTCATCTTTGAACTTCTTCCAATTGGTCAATGTCCATACAAAATTAGGTAGACTGCGGTTGAGGCATACTCTAAACATGATTGGCCTTACGTGGTGTAAGCCTTGTTTAAGAATTCAGGGGTGAATTTCATTTTTTATTTTCTTATTTTATTTTAAAATTCGTGGATGGTTTTACTGACATTCATTTATTTTTTAATTTATTTGATTCTGCAGACATTTACTGCCCAATGGATATAAAAATAGAATAAAATAAAATATAATACATGGGACTAGCTACCATCTTGATTCGTAGGAGTTTGTCCAGTTATTAACTTAAAAGTAAACAAAATAGTATGGTAAATATCATCTAATAAAGAAATGTAGCTGTTAGATTTAAAACGATGGTATCAGACATTTCAGGTGAAATCAAGAGTATATTGGCTTACATGTAAGTGGCACTCTCTATATTCAAAGTGTTTTCCAGAAAAGACTAAAAACCGCAATGATAATTCACTTGTATATCATGACATGTCTTGATTTTCATGTAGTAAGGGGACAAAATGCATATTCCTACAGAATGTGAAAATGTCAGACACTATTACTTATACCTGATTCCTTCAAATAACAGGTTGTTGTTGTTGTTGTTGATGTTGTTGTTGTTATTATTATTATTATTATTATTATTATTAGGAGGAGGAGGAAGATTGCTACTACTATTACTTGACAATTTCTACTATTGCTAATTATTCATTTGATTTTGACATATCTGTAAATTTTCAGGTACTCTCAATTTCGAGAAGAGTATACCTTAGAACAAATTATGAACTCTCCTAGAGTTTTTGGGCCACTCACAAAATTACAATGTTGTCCTACCTCTGATGGATCTGCTGCGGCTCTGCTAGCATCTGAAGAGTTTGTGCATAGACACGGTCTGGAGAATCAGGCTGTGGAAATAGTCGGAATGGAAATGGCAACAGATTTGCCATCAACATTTAGTGATCAGAGTTGCATGAAAATAGTAAGTTTGACTATAGATTTCAGTTGTATATTAATTGTTATAATAAAGAAGATATCTGATGCTGGTATTCACTAGAAACTAGTATATTGTAAACACTTTCACTGAAATCTTTTAACATCTTAATTGTTTAAGAACATTAACAATGATCATCTCCTCAAGGGAGATGTTAATACCACGAACCCACAAGATGAATTCAGTTTATAGTCCTGTGGTATTGAACTCTTGAGTGTTACAGATACAAGGCTAACCTTCTATTGTTTTTTAGCGTTTATTGTATTAATATTTTAGTAATTTTATTCTTATCTTTTTTGCTTGATGCCTTCCATCATGGTAAGATATCTCGTGTTGTTGCCCCATCTTCACATGCTTCATTTGCATCCATTGAAGAAACTTCATATTGTATGCTACCCTTCAATCTCCATATATGTAATTCTCTCTTCTTAATTTTTTACAAGAATAAGTTGTTTTTATGAGTTTCATGATAAGAGAATGTATGATATTTTGATTGGGATTTGTAATTTGTTGTAATGTATTTATTTTTCCATTCTCTTTTAAGGTTGGTTATGATATGACCAAAGCTGCCGCTGAGAAGCTCTTCCAAAAGGCGAACTACAAACCACAAGATGTTGATGTAGTGGAACTACATGATTGTTTTTCTGCAAATGAGCTGATAACATATGAAGCTCTTGGATTGTGTGGTCCTGGGGAAGCTCCTGGAATGATAGAGTCTGGAAACAATACCTATGGTGGTAAATATGTTATTAATCCCAGTGGAGGACTCATTTCTAAAGGACATCCACTGGGAGCAACAGGTAATTCAATACGAAACCTTTTTATTTTATCATGTACCACTACATAGAATAAAGAAAGTTATGTAATGCTGCAGCAGAAAACAGTGATTTTTTTGACAGAATAACTCTTTTGGTGGGTCCCTAATACTAAAAAAGTTGATAATTCTTCCGTCTGTAAGTAGTAAATTCCTTTCTCTTATATGTGATGCAATCAGAATCAATGTTTTGTAGGACCTTGATACCAAAAAATAGGTTTACAGCAAAGCTGTGAACAATACTAGTGTCTAAATCATTCACAGAATTTTCACCAAAATGTATTTTCCCGTACGGATCTGGATGATGTCGCTGTCGTGCCTTGTTTATTGCATTACAATACACATTTGTTCATAATATTGTTCTGATCGTGGAAATTTCAATTCAAAATCACACACAAACTCTAATATAATCCAAAAAGTGTCATAAAATGATTTGAAGATCTAATATTGACAAGTACTTTGCACTGCATAAAAAAATCTCTGACTTCATTATGAAAGGTATAAGATATGTTAAGGTGTAACGGAAAATAGAGCGTATCGTGTATTTTTAAGCAAACTTTATTCTAAATGAGCAAAAAAATTTTCAGAAAAAAAGGAGTCTTTTTCAAGAAAATCTTGTGTACATGTTTTTCTAAATTTCACTCAAAATTATACAAAAACTACTCATATTTTTAAATATTGTACACAACATTATTTAAAAGTCTAATCTTGAAGAACAGGTTTCATTATTAAAAAAAAATTCTATATTTAATGATGTAGCTGGTAGAGTGTATTGGAAAAAAAATTATCTTGAAATTTTCAAAAATTTGGACATTTTCAATGAAAATTGGATGTGTCCTCTTTTTAGGCATATATTTCTGCATTCAAGCAACAATTTGAAGAGGAAAGGGGGGGAAAATATTGGAGCCATTTTGTGAGAAAATTCCAAAAATGTCTTTGGAGTTTCATGTAAAGTTCCTCCAAAATTAAAATATCCTTATCAAATTCAAAGGGTCATGACATCACCCAGATCGATCAGAGAATATCAAATTTGTGAACATTTCATAAGCATTTTAGGTGCTATAATTGTTGAGTTGCAGACACAGTTGCTTTTCCACAAATCTACAACTTCTTATTCCCATTCCTATCGAACAACAGATACTCTTATGAAGCTTGAAAGTCCAAAATGATAGAACTAACAAATAGCTTTATAATTCATGGGAATACAAATATAGAAGTATTTATTGATTCCATCTCCCTCTATTTTTACTACAAGAAGTCTCCCTGTCTTCCTCCGTTTCTTTCATTTGTTCGTTGCTATTGAAGTCAACAATCTTGCGGCAGTAAAGTCGACCAGTATGTGATTCTAGCAAATTATGTTTGGGTTGTACGATTGGGAACCTAATTTCAAGTTGCAAGCATCATTTCAAAAATTGAAATGTCAAAAAGTGACGAGGATAGCTTCTTTTTTCCATAATTTCCCATGAAGTAGAGCGTTTCAATTTATGGAAAGCCTTTTCATAATCAATGAAGGCTAAATACACCTAGATTAAATGCTCTATGGTTGTCTTTTAGTTGTCGGATGGTAAAAATATTAACTGTACAGAAGCATCATTTCAAAAATTAGATTTCAACCTTGCTATACCACATATGGTCACTATATACGATACATACTATATATTATATATATATATATATATATATATATATATATATATATATATATATATAATATATATATATATAACTACTATATATATATATACACATACTAATACTAATACTAAAAAAGAATATTTTTCTTCATTATATGGAATTATTATTATTATTATTATTATTATTATTATTATTATTATTATTGTTGTTCACATTGTCTCGGCCCCTTAGCTTGAAAGTTTGGACACCCTGAATTTGTAGTAAATTATTAGCTGGAACTAAACTACAAGTTGAGAAAGTCAAAGAGAGGACGAAATTTTTTATAGGTTTTACTGACTGAAATTAGGGTGATGCTCTTTTACGTTTAGAGAGCCAGTTTGTTTCAGTTCTATATCATTTCAGGTGTAGCTCAGTGTGCTGAACTGTGTTGGCAGTTACGGGGTTTAGCAGAGAAGAGGCAAGTTCCTGGTGCAAAACTGGCTTTACAACACAATATTGGTCTCGGTGGTGCAGCTGTTGTAGCTCTATACCGATTAGGTTTTCCACAGTATTCCAGGTAAAACTACTAAATGTTTGTTTTTATTTCTTTCGAATATTTTCCTTCTACTTCTAAAATTACGGATTCTTATACATAGATTTAATGTATCATGATTAAGTGACAAGGATAGCCTCTTTTTTTCCATAATTTTCCATGAAGTAGAGCGTTTCAATTTATGGAAAGCCTTTTCATAATCAATGAAAGCTAAATGTGCCTAGATTAAATTCCCTATTGTTTTCTATTAGTTGTCAGATGGTAAAAATATTAACTGTGCAGAAGCATCCGTTTTTAAAAGCATTTTGTTTTTCTATTATTAAAATATCAGAAATATTAACATGCCTTTTATTTAAAATTTTTGCCTATATTTTCATAGCATGCGGATAATAAACCTCTATAGTTGTCACAATCTCTTCTTTCTCCTCTTTTCAATAAGGAAATCACTTTTTCTTTTTGCCATTCACCAGGGACATTGGTTTGTTTCCAACATAAATTTAGTAGGTGGAGGAATCTTAGTTTTAACAGAAACCCTCCATATTTAATTAGTTTGGCGTTTATTTAGTAAATTATTGTTCATTATGTTGTTTGTATTTCATAAATTATTGTTCATATTGTTAATTACATAAATAATCTTGTTAACATCATATCACAAATAGTCCTGTCATTGAGGAAACCTGCTGGACATTCTATATTGGAAAATAAAATAAGCATAAATTTGTTTCAGCTCTTCGATTTCAGCTAATTTGACAGCAGCCGCAAATTCACCAGATGGATTCAGGGCAACTGCTTTATTTAATGCATTAGAAACTGCCATGCAAGAAGACAAAGACAAACTGATTGAAAAAGTTAGAGGAGTTTATGCCTTCAAAGTTAAAAATGGTCCAGGTGGCACAGAGGGATATTGGATTGTAAATGCAAAAACTGGCAAAGGAAGTGTTGAATTTAATGGTAAAGGTAAGTTGGTGTAATAGAATTATTTATTTATTTGTACTGAATAGACCTAACCATCCACTTTACACCACAAGTCAAAATTGGTTTAATCCACAAAAATAAATGTAAATTACACAAATATTAAATGTATAAATTTAATTTGTGTTAAACTTAAAATGTCAATAAATTGTTATTTGTACCTGTAGAGGGTTACCATCATTGTTCATTTCTAGATGCATAGAGGTGTGCACACACACCATCAGACACGTTCACGCGCGCGCGCACACACACACACACACACACACACACACACACACACACACACACACACACACACACATGCACGCAGACGCACACGCATGCACTCACGCACAGTCAGACTTGCACATGCGCGCACACACACACACACACACACACACACATGCATGGTAATAGCATGACTATATTCTGGGAAGGCCAGAGTAATTTAGTGACAATGGTAGAAGAAACAAATCAGAAAAGCAATATTAACATGTTAAATTAGACCTATCAGATAAGTACAAATTGTGCAAACATGTTGTGTTAAAAGTACAAATGGAAGAGAACGATTTTCATTCCACGACCAAAAAAAATAGGAGACAATAGAGACTGTACCAACAATAGAACAATAGCACTGGTAGGTCATGTAAGTAAGATACTGCTTAAAATAATAAGCAGAAGACTTGAACCTTTTATGGGAAAAACTGTCAATAGAACAAGCTGGGTTCAGATAGGGCAGGGGGACAAGAGACCAAATGGCAAATCGTAGATGTATAACAGAAGAGAGCAGTGAATTCCAAAGGAACCTCGATTTATGGTTTTTGGAATTTTTTTTTCTCAATTCTGGAATTTTCTAAAGCTTTTGACTGTGGGCCCATAGGTAATTCATTATCTGTTATTATGCCACGGCATACAGTAACTCTATTAGTTCAACTCTATACAGATCAGGAAGCAAAAGTTCAAACAACAGAAGGAAGTACTGAATGGTTTAAAGTCAATAAGGGAGTCGGAGAACGATGTATCCTCTCTCCTTATTTTCACTTATACACTGAAAATATCAAGAGGATAGCGAAACTGGATGAAATAAATGTAGGCGTAAGAATTGGAGAATGTGAAATCAATATTATTTGTTATGCAGATAATACAATTATAATGGCAAAAAAGTAAGAAAGGTCTAGAGCAGTTATTACAGAAAGTGATAAAAGAAAGTGAGAAATCAGGGCTCTAGCTGAATTTAAAAAAGACTATCGTAATGATAACAGGACATGAAGAGAGAAAAAGACATGACATGAAGAGAGAAATGGCGAACAGTTGAAATAGCAAATAAAGTGAAGTTTTGGGGAGTAACCATAACAAAAAATGGACACTGCACTCAAGAGATAAAAAATAAAACTATTTTGGGAAAGGCAGCCAGGAAAAGATGTAACAAATTCTTCCAAGACTCAGGGTTATCAATGAAGACTACAGACAAGCTAATGTATTTCCTTTTGTACTGTATAGATGTAAAGGTTGGACTTAAAGATCCATTGATAGGAGAAAAATAGATGGCTTTGAAATGTGTTGCTGGAAGAAACTGTTGAAAATCCATTGGACAGAGAAAAGAACAAATAAATCCCTGTTGGAGGAAGTGAAGTCTGAATGCTTGTTAGAAGCCAGAGCCCTGAAACAAATACTCATTCTTTGATCATATTGCAACAAGATCAGACTCCTTGGAGACAGTCATGATGCCAGGAATAATGAACCCAAAAACAGGGAAGACAGAAAATGAGATGGCATGAGGAAATCAAAAAAAAATCAAACTGACATGGACAGAAGCAATGAATATGGTGCAAGACAATAGGATGGAGAAAACCTGTAAAGGAGGTGACTACAAATCGGAAGAGACATTTTGAAGGAGAGGCTGGAACCTATTGCTTTGAATATCCTCTTAAAATCACCAAGAATCTCATGTGATGTATGTGTTACTGCTACTGCTAGTATTTGTGCATTAATTTTAAATGTCTACTTACTGCTTTAGACAATTTTAAGTTATGCCCTGTTGGGAGAGGACTACACACATTTAGTTGAATGTATGTGGCAAATATAGCTGGAAAAACAATTTTTCCGTCTCTTTATTTTCACACAGTAATTGGCAATTCTTGTACCAGGAACTTGAAATAATCAACATTATCTTTATTCCTGGAACATAATTTTGTAGCAAATCATTCAGATATAAAAATTTAACTTTTATCACAATGTTCTTCTTGAGTAGGGTACCTCCGACAAATTGGAAATTAAGCTTGTAAAATGTTTTTCATTCCATTATCACTGAAAAGTTTTGTTCAAAAACATTATGCATTAACAATTTATTATGAACAACAAATCAATGCTTCCCACTACTTTCTTCAAGTACTTTAGCTGGCTCACTCTTCTCACTTCAGTAATATACACATTCTATAAACAATTGTAAATCAATTCCAGATGAAGCAGATGTACTTGTGTCACATGCAGTGTGAATAGCAGGAAGCCTAGATTGTCCTTACTTGCGTGATGCCTTTCTATTGTCTAGGGGCAATTGGGATCACAAATAGTGTTATTCAACCACATGACCAAGTGGGGCCTTGGAGACACAGGCCAATAAGATCTCACAGACATGTTATTATTTGCATAATCTTCATAGAATTGGGTAGAAATTTTCACATCTTTCATATTTTTTACATTAAACTATTTCATGAAATCAGAATAACTTTCCAGAAGAAACCTAGTCTAGAACAGTTGTTTAGTTTTCTATGAAAGTTCAACAAATAATTGGGGGCCCTGGTCACCTCAGTTAATAAAAAAAATGTTTAAAAAAAGTGTAATATCACGCTACATCACATCACATCATACCTCACCACACTCTCTCTGGCAATAACAAGGATTCAATATTTTGGAAATATATTTTTTTCACCTAGAAGATGCAATTGTATACAGTGTAAAAAATGACTGCATGTATTTAGTGATTTATATTAAGTTCAATAATTTTTTCTCTCTGGATTGATTGTTTATCTTATTCTTTTGTTATGTTCCAGCAAAGCCTGACGTTACATTTATAATTGATGATACAGATGTTGTCGACTTGATATCTGGTAAACTGAACCCCCAGAAGGCATTTTTCCAGGGCAAAATAAAGATTCAGGGCAATATGGGTCTTGCTATGAAACTTACTGAACTTCAGAGACGAGCTCAGTCACGCATTGATGAGATAAGATCAAAATTGTGAGCAGAAGCAGTGAACAGTCACAACTTGTTAAGGAAGGTTAAAGAGCAAGAAGAATATATTGTTAAAGACTTCAAATAATTCCATATTTACAGGGGCATGGATTTTATATAAAATTAATGGTGCTCATGTTGTATATCGTATAATATTCTGTATGAATTGAGCAAGGTTCCAAGGGCATTATGGCTATTTTGGTAACTATTTGTATATATAAATGGCATTATTTTAGTTTTAAGAGGAAAGAATGTTTTTTATTAATGTATTATTACCAAATATTTATGATGGTAATATTAATTAGATAATATTATTAATGTACAAAATGAATAAGAGAAATATATTTTTGGTTTTTGTTGTTACATTATTTCTAAATTATGGCCATAAAAACCTTTATTTGATATCACATGAATGTATACATACATACATACATACATACATACATACATACACACATACATACACACATACACACATACACAAAATCATACAACAGTTGATATGGCTAAACCTTGGTTTAGTAGTAAATGTTCATTTCTAGCTGTATCTGCATTGTGAGGCACCAATGCTGGCAACAGGTCTACTGGACCCAGACATTACAAAACACTTGTTTCTCAAAACTCATTAGAAAATGTCATAATTTATAATGCAATAATATAGCTGAAGATACCGGTTATAGTTAACTCTGATAAAGTGAACCCTCGGGTATAGTGAACTTCAGTCACTGATCCCCTTTCACTTAAATTACAAATGAGCATAAGATGATTTGGTTATAGTGAACCTGAACCTCGGCTTTAGTGAACGTAGAAAATACCAGGTAATCAGTATAAAACGCAACCCACAGCAGGCAGAGCGAATTGCACTGGTGGGTTTGAGCTGGTCGGATAGCAGCTGGTGGTTTCAAGCAGGTAAACTGTAGGGAAGTGCGCTTAATCCCCTCTCCCACTAACGCCACTTTGAGGAGGAGAGTAGGTGACCGCCATGTCCACGAATTCAAAGAGAAGGGCATGCGCCTGCTTGTTTGGCGTGGAAAGAAAATTGAATTGTCAAGAATGACAATTCCTTCGTATATTGTTTAAAACTGAAATAAACTTGCGATGAAAAATATATTTTAAGATCAATTTAATAGTAAACTTTGCTTGTTTTAGTTTCAAAACAAGATACATATACTCCAGAAATGTATGTGTTTTATACTTTTCTGTTCTAAACAAATATTAACAAATTATAAATTCAGATTCGCAGGAAAAATATTTATTATTATCATTATTATTATTATTATTATTGAATAAAGTTACTTTAAAAATAATTAACTAATTAAAATATAAAAATTAATTTCTCAATTTATTCTGAAACGTATCCGCCATTACTGTTTCTTTAAAAACCACCAGACTAATTAATCCGCGTCGATAAATGGCACACCATACTCCAATCTTTTTTTAATGCAATGGATCAAACACGCCTCCTGTCTCACGATAGCATTTCACTAACCAAAACATGGTACTTTTGTTCGGAATAGACTTGGATGAAAATTCTTCTCTGAAAGCTGCCCAGCACTCTGAAAGATTGCGTTCAGAAATGCTCTTCCAACACAAAACTGTTGCTCTACGTTGAGGTGCATCATGAGTTAACTGTGAAAGAAGGAAGCTACGAATGAAGACACAGACTTTTGTTTTGTGTAGGTATGACCTACACCACAGGAAGGGGGTGAGTGAAATGAAGGGGAGGGGAGTGACTGGTGTGACGCTGAAATGCAGTCAAAGGAGCTGTCCTAGAAGCAGTGTTGCAAAACTTTCACTTTTCTCTCAGTGCCTTGAACAACAGGGTTGTGTTATATACTGATCACCCGGTACAACCTCCTGGAAATTATAGGCAAGTAAAAGGGGCCTTAAGAGAGTTGGATGGTGTTCCAACAGAGCAAGAGGCATTGAAGGGTGTCATGACTGCATTACGATACTTAGACACTGAAGACAATGCAGAATCAAGTATGGAGAGAGCACAAACTAGAGAAGTACTATCTAGAGAAATTACTAACAGAAAAATGTATGAAGCAAACAATTGATTTTTTAAGGACAAACAAAGATATTGAAATTTTCAGTTTGTGCTGTTAATGTAGTTCGCTGTATCTTTGTATTAATAAAATCAATATTGGAGAAATTCTATTTTATTTTGACATCATCAAATACAGTGAACTAAAAATATTAGTCCCCAGATGTACACTATAACTAGAGTCAACTGTAATTTAGGAACAATGGCATGTTTAACTGGAAGAGTTGAAAATCAAGTTTTGCCTTTTTCAACAATAAGGGGAGCGAGTCTACAAACCTGAATTTTTGCGAGAGGAATTCAAATCTGCCTTTGCTTTTCTGCTAAGATAACATTTTGTAGTAAATCTTCATTTCTTTGACTGTATTAATCATGGACATTATTACCTTCCACATACACCAAGTAAACTGAAAAGAATTTCTCATGCTCTTAACAAAATACATTTTAAAATTGGGTTTTTGTGTACATCAAAACATTTAAACTCCTTTACCATGGTTACGTAATCTTTAATACAGAAGTGTTTTCCAAATCTTCCAGGACTTGTTCCTCACTAATTTTCTGACATTGTTTTTTTGCTTTTTTTCATACGTATATGCTTTGCCTGATGCTCCTGTCACGTGTTTGTCATCTTTTTAGTATCTGATCAGAGGGTACACTTGGATGGACTCATTAATGAACGTGGTAATACCAGCTCTGTTGAGCCGAGGGTCATAGTTTGTTAACCAAGTGTTAAAAAGTCGGAAACCTTTGGATTGATAGGCGTTTTCTAGCTTCTACAGAAATTTCTTCCAGTGAAGAGAAACTTCCACTCTCAAGTTGGTAATTTTTTGGGTGACTTCAGAATACAAGAATTGGAATTATATTTCACTTAAAGCATACAATGCTGGACATTTAATAATAGGTGATAAAGAAACATCCTAGAAATAGCCTTCTATTGAAACCAAAGTAAGTACAATTAATAGAGAACATGACCTAGGTCTTTGATCCAAGAATTCTTACCTTCGATGTTGAAGCAACAAGGATTATACACTTAAATATACCCTACTATAAACTTCAAAATATTCAGAATTTTTTCTTGAAAACAATTTCTTTTGTGACAAATCCTGTTAGCTGCAACCAGCGCAAGAGTCTTAATTTCAAGGATCAGATTTGGAGAAACTCAGGTTGTAGGCCTGCGAGCATCTGTAGCCTGCAAGCTTGATGAGTTGAAAGAGCTTTTATCGTTCTATCATGCGAAGGTTTAAGAGGTTCCCCAATCGAAGGAAAAGGAATTGATGGCTCCTTTTCCAGCAGTTGGCAGTTTTAAGGATATGACCTATTACTTCTGTTCATATGCTATTTGATGATTTTTGCAATATAGCAATGTAAAATTAGCAATGGAACTACTATATAATGGATGTACCTGCAACTTATGTTTGCGTTTCACAAGATATATTTGATTTGCATTGTTTCCTATTCTTCATGTAGTTTACGAACGAAAATTTTACGAATTCATTTTTAAAGGGGGGGTCCAAGATTGAGTTATTCGATGCCATTAATGGAGAATGATTTCTTTCGAGGGCTTTTATACAGCCGACAGACGGTTACCCTTGACGTCCCAATGGGACGCACTTTCGACCATACACTAGACTCCAACACACTGGCGGGCTCCTCTGATTTGGGATCAGCAGAATGCGGGACCCTCCGCGACAGACATACGTGAGAGACAAGGGACAAACAATCCTGCCCAAAGCGGGACTAGAACCCGCAATCCTTGGGACCTTAGCGCTGAGTTTGTACACGCTCTTGGCCACCTCGGCCATCCAGGTCGGCAGATTGATTTCTACGCTTGTTAAACCTAATTCATATTGTAATGTACCTAGCCTGTAAAAATTAGACTAAAAAACTAATTTCGCGTTAGTCAGTCGCAGTAAGGGCATAGATTAACACATTCATCCATGGTTAGGGACCCATTTGAACCTTCTATACCGGGACCTCCGAGAACCTAGCTTATCCACTCTCTTATGAAAAATGGCAGAAATACCTTCCTCCTGGCCCGGTCTAAGCACTCCGCGGTAAAGTGACCCACGCAAATTCTACGAACACGCGAAGGAAGTCCAAAAGAGAAAGGAAGGAAGGAAAAGGGTCGTCAAATGGGCCATATTCTCTCACTATTATATGCGTTCTGACCACGCTATATACGTTCTCTTCTGAGGCCCAGTCATATTTTGTTCCCAATCATATGTTGATTTGTTGCCCAGTCATATTCTATGTGTCATTATGGGGATCAGCTTTTCGGCTGTATCCCTTGGAAAGACGAGGTTGTTAAGCCTTGAATTATGAATTATGAGGTGATAAGATGATGAGGGGTGAAGAGACAATCACAAGTACAACTATGCCTAAGCAGGACTCGAACCTGCATCCTCGGAGCAGACGACGGCTGCCGCAACCGCCAGATTTTTTGTTTTATTATTATAAGTTTTAAGGGCGCTTCGAAATCTAGTCATTGGTGTCCGTCGTATCAAATAATTTTAAGAACAGTACGCACTGTGACAGTCAGTGACAAGCTAAAACATTTTAAAATGCGAAAAACAAACGGAATTTGGACGTGTCCAATGGCAAAAAAAGTATTTGGCAGTTGTTTTGGCTTAGTAAACATTTGCTAAGTAAAAGCCATATTAATTGGTCTTATCCTCTTCAGACAAGGCTGTAGATCCCATTTTCTACGAGAAAATCTAAAATCTTAAAAACATAAAAACTTGCAGAGAGAGGATTCGTCATATCCAAGCATCTCTGCTAGAGAGGCGATGCCTTCAGCGACTATCTCTTACCTTACCACAGAGCAGGAGAGCATGATCCACGGTGAGACCTATTTCGTAGTTATCACAAGTAAGAGGTGGGTCACCGCTGAGAAGATATCTTGAGAGAAATGGCAAGGATTGGTCCGAAGGACTGTCAGAATAATCTCCTCGCGTCTAGCGCCACAAGATGAGGAAGATCAAGGTTTTGTGGAATGTTTGATTCTCGTGAACTTTTGAACACAGTTCAACAATGTTTTTTTTTTTTTTTTTTTTTTTCGCCAGAAAAGCCAATAAATGTTTGGAATAGAGGTGAGTGTGCTGATTTAAAATATGGTAAAAGTTTTCGCTTATCTTTCGCGGTAATCGTTCTACGTATTGTTCTCACGGGACATGGTTTCCAGGAACTCTCGGTGGACTATCATAGGACGATGCGTAACGAATCATATGCTTGCCTTCCGCAGAAATAAGATAAGACTATCTCCTGTTGCCAACCGACCAGAACATGAGCCTTAGCAAGTGCGTCCAACGAGAAAGACGTGTCCACTGCTGAACATACCGGGTGATCAGTTTAAAACGCAACCCTGCTCTTTGGGACACTGAGAAGAAAGTGAAAGAATTGCAACACTGCTTCTGGGACAGCTCTTTTGACTACATTTCTGCGACAGTCCCTTCACTCACCACCCTGCCTTTCACCCGTGCCCTTCCTGTGGTCTGGGTCATACCTGCCTGTTGTATTTGTGGGTTAATAAATAACATCACTAGCTCGTAACAATAGCACTTTATTCATCTATAGGATACATTTGATATACTGGCGCGGCACACGCGGTCACAACACCACTCGAGAACATAAAAAAGACTGCTGCGCTACCGTTGTGCCGGCCGGCGGGAGGAGGGGGAGAAGCCGGAGTCAGTGTTACCAACTGACCTAATACATAACCAATGATGTATATGATATATCTTATACATCATTGTGCCCAAAGCAAAACAGGTTTCGTCTTCATTCTCTGTTTTGAAGATAACTTACGATGGGCCTCATCATAGAGCAACGCAGATTTGTAGTGGAGGAGTATTTCCGAACGCAAACTTTCAAAAAGTGCCATGGAACTTTCAAAGAAAAATTTTAATTCGAGTCTTTTTCGAACAAGAGTACCATATTTCGGTGAGGGAAATGCTATAGTGAGACAGGGAGCGTTTTTAATCGGAAAAGAAGTCGCCAAAACGCAGTGCTCACGCAGCGAAAAACTGCAGGAAGTTCGTGATGTTCTTTCAACTTCCCCAAATAAATGATAATGGAAGCTTCAGCAGCAATTTAATCTTTCGTATGGAAGTGCGCACTGTGCCACAAAAAAATGAAAATAGGCGCATTCAAACAGCAGACATCTCAAGAGCTTACGGTTCCCAATCGAGCTGTTCGCATGAATTGCTGTAATTAGCTATGGCAAATTGTTAACGAAGGTCTTGAGGCAATTTTAAAGCGTTTTTAGTGATAGTGCCCATCCTCATCTGAATATATATGTTAACCAGCAAAAAAAGACTCAGGGGTACAGAGAGACCATAATAAACAGTAGGGAGACCATTGTTTAAAAAAAAACATTGGAGTATGTTGTGCCATTTATCGACTCATATTAATTGGTCTGTTGTTTTTCAAAGCAAAAGTAACGGTGGATACGTACCAGAAAGCGCAACAGAACTTGGTAAACCCTCCTAGTAATCGACTTACGAATGACTTTAAAATAACGACAAATGTTCTGCTGATACCGATTGCACAGATTTGCTACTAAAATAGCATTTAAATTTTCATACGTTCATTTCAAATGAACAGAGTGAGCAATTGGTGTAGAAGGCTTTACAATGTGCAATAATTTTGCCTTCATGCAATACTTGGATTTTCGTAACGTGGCAGCTGAAGGTGTTCTCTTCAAGATGGAATATGGCACGACTTTTCACGTCTTTCTCGGTCGTACGGCTAGAGACGCTTGATCTGCTGCACTGCTTAATACGATCGCGATCATGAAACATCTTGCGGCAGGACCGAGAAAGACACAAAACGTCGTGGCATATTCCATCTTGAAGATAATACCCTCAGCTGCCATGTTACGAACATCCAAATATATGCTGGGATGTGTCGATAAATAGGCGCCATTCCGATGGTCTGTGCTGTTGCTTGAATTCCGTCAAGACACGATTTACGTTGTTACAGAATACCATTGAACCATCTAAAGAAAAAAATTGCTCTAGATGTTTGCTTCTTGTTCGGAAACGGGAAATTCGAGCATTATTTTCTAACACGTGCTTTTCTCAGTCTCCATGCTAACAGTTTTGCTTTGATATTGTGCACCGAAAAATCCTTAATGAGATCGTATAATTCGGATTGTATAACTTTCTGTGATTCTGTATTAAAAAAACCCGGAATATATTCTCGATCTGAAAAACGTTCCACTTCTTCAAGACCACTGCTTTAGGGACATTTCATTTCTTGAATTACATTCCTTTCACTAGGAGAATTGTGAATCGGTAACTGCTCGTCATGATGCACTAGACTTATTGCAGACTGCAGATTCGTATACACTGCAATGTTTATTTTTGGCTGAGAAACCCGTAATACGGACACAGTAAAAATAGCGATCTTCATTGTGGTTCATTGCTTCACTGTGGCTCATAGCATTGTGGCTCACGCCAAATCATGGAAATGGCAAAGGACATAGAATGTTTCATTTTTGTACCCAATATCCACCCATGGTTTGCAAATAATATGTGGGGCCCATCTTTTATCTTGATCACACTAGGGAACAATTTTTTTTCATACCTCAAGAGTGAAAGTATGTGATTTCAAAGGAAAATATCACGTTGATTGCGAAAATCATTATAAAAAGTTTCTATCGCGCAAAGTTCAAAAGATATGAACATATTTAGTCATGAAATAAACAAAATCCTATTCTAATCTCGGCATTGTTACTTCGCGTAATTACCACAAAATTTTATGAGGATGCTTCATATGATGTAAGAACAAGTTAAAATGGAATACGCATATTCGTGCAATAATATGCACACATTAAAATGGTCTGTTGGTATTATCCACTACATTGGTAGAGCGAATGACAATGGCTTGAGTTTTCCATACAACCACAATCTAAGGTTTGTTGTACAGGTGACAACACTGGTGAGCTGCGGATGGTTTGTTCTGATCACAAACACATCAGCCAAAGTATAAAGAATACGCACGATTTGTAATTTCATATTTTTTCCTTCGAAGTTTGGGTGTAAATCTTCCACAAATCTAACAGACGTTATCGGGTTGATTCGCACACTTTCGATGTGAAATAACAATTTGAATTTTATCGAACCGGTTCACTTCTACGGATCATGTGGCGAATTTCACTTTATAAAAATGCACAGAACTGTGATGTATTAATGTATTTGAGACAGGCAAACCAGACACGAACTTCATGTGCACTGCGGATACAGTTCCGCATCATACCTACTGACTCAGAATCTGCCTCCCCAACAGTTGGATACTTGTATACTTGCGATAAGGTAAGGGGATAAAATAGTTCCTTTCGGTGACTGATGCGCACGAGAAAATATGATGGTGCACGTGACGTACTTTCAAAACATCAATTAAGACCAACTCGTAATTGAGCGCGACTACTAGACGCGTGATTAAAGACGGCAGTCTTCGAATACAGAAGGAAAAAACACGAAAGCAAAATTTTGTTGATATCTCATGAAAGTGGCATAGATGAACTGAACAAATACTTTATTTTTAAATAAATTTTGTGCGTGTTGATTCTACATATCCTACAGGTGCAATTTAAATGTATTTGTATTAATAGCAAAATATTAAATTGAATGTGCCTTATTTTACGTGGCGAGACTCAGGCCATATGGCCTGCTCTTCCGCCTGACCACGCAAATTGCGCTACGCTCCTTTCACCAACCATGGGAGAAAGAAGGTATAACTTGGGCGACGAAACAGGCGATTTGAATTTAGCTCAGAGGCATCATTTAGGCTTGAGGATCTTTTACATGCAGTAAATCTACTAACATGGGACAGCCGGCTTTACTTCCTCTCCGAAGGAAGGCGTACGAAGGATTTTTTCGCCCTTAAAAATCCACGGATTCGATCGGGTTCGAACCCGCAAACTTGGGTATAACAGTCCGATACGCTAACCGTTACACCATCGCCGCCGCCAAACGGTATGATACGCTATAAAGATACGGTATATTTAAAAACTGTGACGTAATAAGACGTTTTTATTGTGATATTCGTAATTTACGAATAAAATTGAGTATGTTGCGCACTCTACCTTCCTAGAGTTAAAAATCTTATTCCCTAGTGTCACCTTGAGGACATCCAAAATACAACTGGTTCAGCTTCGATGTCATGGGGAAATCATGCGCTTCCACGATTTTGGTCTAAAATAACCACAAACGTAACAGAAGTTATTTGGATGATTGTGACACGTGCGTGGCATAATATATTACATAATCTGCAGCAAAACAAAGTCGTCGATTTGCGCATTGGAACACTTTCCAGGATCGATGAGTAACATAGGAACTAAAACTCACGACATGGAAAATCTCCGTATTAAAAAGGCGTTACCAGTGGCGTCCAGTTGGTTGCGAATTAGGAGGGGCAGCATTTATGTCCGAATTATCACATTGTATTTAGGAGGACCTCTTCAAAATATTTCTTGGTCGGTGAAAACTATGGCATGTAGAGTACAACCGACGTATCGATATTTTAATCCTTGTCTAAGACAACTTTTACGTTGATAACGGAAGATACAATAATTGTGCTCACGCGAAAATACGAGATTAAAAAATATTTCCTGCAAACAAAACAGTAATTTCAGAAATCAGATGAAAGAGTCGGTATTCTTAGCGTAGGTAAGAGCTGTGGACTCTGCCGAACAAACCCCTAATAAGAGCACGCGGCCCCCATCTTACTCCCAGTACCCCCAATCGTCCTCGAAATTCCATTGCCTAGTATGCACCAACTACGGACGGGCTCCCGATAGTCCACGATGCTGCTCATTCTAAAAACATTTATCTTTCGCATAATCGGGCACTTAAAACTAAATTGGTTCTCAAAAATTGCGTTCGTGGTATGCACAAATTAAATGAGTCGATTTATTGTAAGTTTAAAACTTTCTTCAACCTTTCCCGATGTGGGATTTTCTGGGAAGGGCGTCGCCCTAGAGCCCTTAAGGAGCAGCCACCTCTGGGCATTACCCGGGACAAACCTCAACGCTCACTTATCTCTGGTGTTGAAAGAAATCCACACCTCGCGGGAACGTCAATGAACCAGTACCATAGACGTCTTATACCGGGTATTAAGTTTAAAATGCAACCCACAGCAGGGAGAGCGAATTGCTTGGCAACTATGTTTCAACGGGTCGGAGAGCGGCTAGCGGTTTCAAGCAGGTAAACTGTCGGAAAGAACGCTTAATCCCTTCTCCCCTAATGCCACCCAGAGGAGGAGAGCAGGTGACCATCGTGGCCATGAGTTCAAAGAGAAAGGCACGCACCTGCTTGTTTCTCCCTTCTCGTACGACTTCCTCAAACTTGGACGCCGCGATATAATTGGTTGAGCGAGCAGCAGCGAAGTTGTAGTTGGTGATACGTGAACTGTTGTATTTGCAGGATTCAGGGGTGAATTACACACTCAATGTTTATAAGTGATTTACTGTCACCATAACAAATACACTTGAAACTAAGTAAACAATAACTGAACAATTCCAATAACGGCGTTCTTACCGTATAAGGTCTTTATTACTGGCAGCGCTCGATAGCGAGCCGAGGCGGCTCGCAGGGTCAGGTGCTGGCTGTTATCACCGGCAATGGCGATAAGATTCTCCCGTGCGGTAGCTGGCGGCTGTGGCCGCCCGAAGTCCACTCTTATCGCGTAGCTGATAACGCCACGACCTTTTTTTAAATTTATTTGCTTTCAGGCGTACAGCCTCTTTTACAATGGGTTGGAATACAATAGATTTAGAATTACAGAGTTGAGTTTAATTTAGAGTTACATTTTTGGTTGGGATTTTTTAGAGGAGTTGTGGGTGTGTGAATGCTTAGGGTGGGTCGAAAAAGTGTCTGGGGAGGTTCCTGCGGATACGGGCTCTATTTGGGGTTTGTTTCCCTAGTTGGAAGTGGAGGGCTTGTGGAATTGAAGGGATTTTGTGGTAAAACTTAAGGGCGCTTTGCTTGATGTTGGTGGTAATGAGGGGAATTCGGAGCTCGAGATGAAGTAGTTCATTGGGTGTGAGCTCGAGATGAAGTAGTTCAAATCACCAAGGTGCTTTGGTGATTGTCCTTAGGAAACAATTTTGAAAGGTCTGGAGCTTATGGATGTAAGATTTGGCTGCTGAGCCCCAAATTGGGCTTGCGTATGTTAGCATAGGTCTGATCATAGCTTTATATAGATGGGTACCGGTTTGGATTTGGAGGGGAGACGATCGACGTAGTATTGGGAAAAGCTGGTGAGTTCTTTGTGTGGCTAGAGCAAGTCTATGGTGGATGTGGGGTTTCCAGGTTAGGCGACGGTCAAAGAGGACTCCGAGGTATTTAACGGGCGTGTTGGATGGTAACCAAGGGATTGGAGTGGACTTGTATGCTACAGGTGGAGGTACGGGTGGTCTGCGGAGAGAGAAGAGTTTGGCTTGAAATTTAGTTGGGTTGAATTTGATGCGCCATTTGCTGGCCCAATCGGAGATTTGATCCAGGTGGTTTTGAACATCAATGTTTGCGTCATCTAGTACTTGATACGATCTGGTCATCGGCGAAGAGAACGAGGGAGGTGTGAGGGGTGGTCGGTGCGTCATAAGTAAAAATATTGAAGAGAGTTGGAGCTAATACAGAGCCTTGAGGTACGCCTGCTAGGATAGGAGCAGGGACAGAAATCACATCGGTTAGTCGTATGGAGAAGGACCTATTCGTAAGGAAGCTTTTAATGAGGAGTATAAGGTATTGTGGGATTCCAAGTTTTAGAAGTTTGAATAGTAGACCGGGGTGCCATACTGAGTCGAAGGCTTTTTCGATGTCGAGAAAGACGGCTATTGTATGTGAAAACTGATGGAAACCTTCGAGAATGTCATCGGTAAGTTTAAGGATCGGATGATTTGTTGAGACAAGCGATTGGCAGCCAAATTGACGGTTTGGAATAACTGACGTTTCGTTAAGATAAGCTTTTAGGCGAGAGAGAATGCATTTTTCGACGATTTTACTGATGGATGGAAGAAGGCTTATGGGTCTGTAGCTGGAAGGAGAAGAGGGGTCTTTGCCGGGCTTTAGAATGGGTATAACATGTGCATATTTCCTGACTGTAGGGAAGTAGTAAATTCTAAAGAGGAGTTGAAGATATGGGTAATATATATAATGGCTTTGAATGGAAGTTGTTTTAGAATAAAAGTATTGATTTTATCTGGACCAAAGGATTTTTTGGGTGCGTTTTTGGCCAGGATAGCGGCTACCTCTAATGGCGAGATGAATTTAATGGGATGAGGTACGGTGTTTTGTGGGCTATTTACTTTATGCTCAATTGATTGATTGAATTCTGCATTAGTGGGAGGATGTGGAGTAAAGACAGATGCAAAATAGTCTGCTAGGGTGTTGGCTTTATCCGTAGGGGATGAAGCGAGGGTGAACGGTGTTTGGAGAGAGGGGATGTGGTTGTGTTTTCTAAGTAGACGTCGTGTGAGATTCCAAAGTGAGTGGTCATTTGGATGTGCGGTTTGGATTTGTTTGTGGAAATATTGAGCTTGGACTCAGAAAAGGAGTCCCCGTACTATTTTAATTAGGCGGCTCAGGTACGATTTTAGAAAAGGAGTTCGATGGCGATGATAATGATTTCGAATGGTTCTCTTGTGGTATATGAGTTTTAGGAGTATTGTAGGGATGGGGGGAGGGTACTTAGATTTTTAGGTGAGGGTGTGGTTAAATCCAGAGTATCGAGAATAGCGTGGGTTAGTAGAGATCTGGCTTTGTCTATTTCATTTTGAGTGGGTAGGGTTTCTATTGGGGGAAGCAATTGAGTTAGAAGGGATTGGAAGTAGTGCCAGTTGATTTTGTTTAGGTTGAAGGGGAAGAGCGTTTTAACTGAAGATGCTGAAAGTCCTAGTCTGAAGATGTTTGGGCGATGATCGGAGGGTAGTGCAATGTGGGTTTCCACTGTTATGGTTGTTGGGAGGTATAAGGATAATCCGATATCTATTATATCGGGTTGCTGGTGCGGCAAGGATGGGTAGCGAGTAGGAGAGTAGGGGGCGTGGATTTGCAAACCTAGATTATTAATGCCGTTGAGAAGTCTAATGCCTGAATAAGTAATGAGGTTGCTACCCCAAGCTGTATGCTTGGCATTGAAGTCTTCTACTACGAGCGTTGGTTGATTTTGTTGGAAGAACGCATTAATTGAGTTAGGTAAGTAAGGTGCATTTGGTGGTTTGTAAATGGAGGTGATGTTGAGCAGCGCGCCGGAGGATGATTTGACAGTGATTCGTACATTTTCGAAGGGAGAATTTGGTATGGAAGGAATTTGATAATGCGATATATTTTGCTTAATAAATATGGCAACACCACCACTGGCTTGTTTGCGTGGTCTTTCTGCACGGTATATGATGTATCCTGGGATGTAGATTCGGTTTGATGGGATTAGATGCGTTTCTTGAATACAGGCTACAGAAATCTGGTTGGTGTGGATAAATTGACTAAGGAGAAGGATATTTGGTCTTATTCCATTGGCGTTTCAAGAAAGAATACTGAAAGGTGGTTTTTGATGCATGTTTAAGGTGGGGTTTGGGGAGGTGAAATGGATTGTATTATGGTGTTGATGATGGTAGGAATAAGATTTTTCAGGATGGATGTGAGCGATTCTTTGACTATTTGGGAAATTATTTTTATCATCTGGGGTGAGCTGGGAAGAAATGATTGGGAGAAATGATAGTGAGCTGTGACGAAGGGTAAAGGTGGGTACTGACGGATTACATTGGCATAAGATCTAGTTTGTTGCCTTGGGGTTTCAAAGTTTTGGTTATGGTGGTGAAAGTTTGAATTCTGGAGGAGCGACAGGTCATTGTGCTGAGGAGTCGTTTGCAAGTTGAAAGGAGTTTGGTGTGGGTATGGGGAAAAGGTGTTATGGGGGGGGATTGCGAGGAGTGTGGGTGCATTTTAAATGGGATACCTTTTCTGTGAAGCAGATTCTGGTACGTGGTACACTAACGGCTACTAGCTGGATGTGGTTTAGTACAGTTTGCGCATTGCAGGTTACCTTCAGTACAGTCTTTTGTGGCGTGATTTTTGGAGCAGCGACCACACTTCGCAGAAAGTCCGCAGTTTTTCTTGGTATGTCCGAAGTCTTGACATCTTCGACACTGAACTGGTCCGGGGCGGCGTCTTCTTTCTTCTACAGAGATGATGGCTTGAAATAGTTCAGTCTGGTTATAGATATTAAGGGCATTACTGTTCTTTTCCAGGGTGATTGCACACAATGGCCATGTTTTTTTGTCATAGCCAGAGTGTCATAACTTTTAGAATGGGAAGGTTCCTTTTGATGAGTTCGTCTTCGATTTCTTTTTCGCTGTAGTCTATCGGAACATTTCGTAACACTACAGACATCGTTTGTTTGCCTGGATCTTGGTACGTGTGATAGTTCAAGTTCTTTGCTTGTAGATTTTGTCTTAATATCCTATAATCTTCTATGCTATTTACAATTACTTGGGTGTATTTTGATTGGTTACGGGTTTGGTACCGGTTGTGCTTTAGAATCTGATGGATGGTTTTGAGAAGCTTTGGATGATCTTGAACATCATGTATGAATATGGGAGGAATTTTGATTGTGGTTGGGTTAGAAGTTGCAGGATTTGTTGGTGGATCTTCAGTGCTTAGGGGTCCTAAGCGATTTTGTATAGGGACGTTATACATTGTGGGAGGATATGAGGTAGGATTAGGATTTGGTAAAGATTGATTTAGGCGGGGACGTTTATTAGGTTGATGCCCTTGCGTACTTATCGATTCTGAATTGTTGGCTTGATCTTGATTGGAGTAAAGATGTTCCATAGATTCGACGCCCGGCTGCTGATAGACCTCTTGCAGCCTACTGTCTATCACGACAATCCTCCCACTCACCTATGAGTGGGAGGATTGTCGTGATACTGGTATAGATCTCTGAGCGCACTTGAAATTGCTTCTGTGACTGACTGTGCTAAAAAGTCTGGAGATTCTGCCATGACGCAGTTTATACTCCGATGATGGAGTTCGCACTAGTATAACGCTTTAGTTCAGCTGAGAATACGACACTTTTGCTAAAAACACTGACACAAACACTCGTTGATTTGCCGCAATGCGGCAGTAACGGCCGTGAGCCGCGCCCGGCGACCGGTAGCCGTCCGTCCGCTGGGGCGTGGGACTGATAACACGGCGGCTTGCGATAACGGCGAGCGGAGCTCAAGACACAACCTTCTCCGACAGCTGCTCGGAGCAGAATGAACGCCACGACTGTGACGTGTAGCGAGCGTCCGTCGGCGGCAGCCTGAAGTCCACTCTTATCGCGTAGTTGATAACACCACGACTGGGGCGTGTAGCGTCCGGCTTGAGTGGTAGCTTGATGCGAGGTTCATTACGGAACGAGGACGCTCCGCTCCCGGCCTGTGAATTAATACCCTAACGCCCGGTGAAGGGGAAGGGGAGGGGCTGTGCCCCTCCACTAGCGGAGCGTAACCCCAACTCCTCTTCTGATTGGGGGGATACCACATGAACATTGTTTCCGACTGAATTAAATGAGCCTAAACAAGGTTTTGGAATAGAGAAAATTGTAAACTTTGTCATCACATCATACCCAATAGACAAAATTGGACATGTAGCTCCAAGAATTCAACAAAGCGGGACCCCAAAACGATAGCTGTCAGTGGCTCGTGAATAACTGAAAAAGAGTATAGAAAAAATTCCTAAAATAACCACTTTTCTTTTATAACGAAAGGATAACAAGTGCTCGTAGATACAAGAAATTACACTGGTAAACAGCATTTTTGTAACAAAGAATATGAATGGTGTTCTTAGCTAAGACTTGGACATTGCATTCGAATATGAAATCAATTTTTGCTTATCATGCTCAGTTTCCTTGTTACACGCTACTCTCTATTTACAGAAATGCTTGAAAACACTGTATATTGATTAATTTGATGTAGCTTCGTTAATAATTCTGCAGATGTAATTGTTCGGAACAATCGAAATTTTTACAAGGAAATATTTTACATGACACTGAATTCAGAAAATTCCCCTATAAAAAAAATGAAAAAAGGTTTGTCAACACTGCTGATAAGTCATTCTCGAACAGATAGAATCGCGTTGTGTTTCTTGCCAATTGCTTCCCAGCATTGAGAGATCTGCCAGTGTGGAAAGCGGCTTGGATATGACTGCTTGTTGTTGGTTCATGAAGATTTGTTCTTTTATTAATACAGAAGAAGAAATGTCTCGTAACTGTGTAAAAAGCCTAAATACGTTATGTTATATCCATGGAGAATGAACTCAGAAATCGCAAAAACCGAACCTTAATCCTCTGGTAAGGGAGTTTCGTGAACTTTATTTCGGGTGTAAGGTAGGCGACGAGGACAAGAAATGGACATATATGCTGTGTGTCGCGTGTTAACTCCCGACACACTGGTTAAAATGTTCATTCCCTTTGCTATTCCCATGATTTGGAGGGAACCAACAAATCATACAACATACTTGTTTCTACCTGACACAAATAGCTGGAATCACCTCAAAAACGAAGAAAACTGCGCAATATCCCATTTTACCATCTACTACGATCGGTATAAGAAGAATTCCCGGTAACACTACCTCCTGAGATCGTGACGGTAAATGCGCGGTTTATGACGGTTTATAACGAAAGGATAACAGGTTCTCGGATATACACACAGATGTGCACTGGCGTGACGTGGTGTATTGGTGCGTGCTGCATTGGTGCAGTGACGAACTTTCAGAAGACAGAGGAGGAGATCCATGCTGACCCAACATTCCTCTTTATTTTTCTTAACACTTATATGGTTGTATTTCGTACTGTATACATGTGGATCTGTTGTTATTAGAGATTGTCATTTTGCCAGATACATACTATAATACACACGCTATTACAAAAACCATCATCACATGAAAACTGAGTCCGATACAGAAATTTTGAAATTAGATATGCATTGAGAGGCAAATTATCATCCTGAAACGGTGTTTTGTTCTTGTTAAAGAATTTGTTTAGACCCGTGTTATCGTTACTGATATCAAGAAAAATAATAGCTGCTTTCTTGAAGCGAAATGTTATTTGTACTAATTTGTGATTATCCGGAGTCGAATTAACAAGTTGTACATCAGTATGGACCAGGGGCGTAGCGTGCATGGATATGGATGATGCGTTACATGCCATCACAATATCAGCAAATTTTACTTTAAATTGTAAATTATTGTTGATGTTTTAATTAAAATTGTAAATAAAAAAATGTTATTTCCTTTTTGTTGTTCCACTTCATATTTCATACATCGTGCCGTTGAAGATTCGATTCTTTACAAGGATCAACAAATCACTCTGAAACACGGTGTAAGATATATTACATATTTTTTACACCATGCTCTGAAATCCTGCCTCGCCTGCCCTGTCAATCAGATGCACAGTGACTCGTTACGAGTACATTCAAACTGTTTATGAAAAATCTATCGTGTTATGAAATTTCATTGTTTTCATCGATGTTTGTAACACAAGATTAATTTATGAGCATTGTAGTTTTATTTAAGTTTGATACCTTATTTTAAAGCATTTAGCAACTATATATTCGTAGGTAGTTTAGGTAATGGATTGTGCTGAATCAATGGAGAAATGTATGTCACGTAAGATATCTTACACCGTGGGTATGTGCCCTTGCAATGCACATCTGTGACGTGAACGGCGACCACGACGTGAACGGCCAGCACAATGTGATCCAAAAAAGTGATTATTTAATTATGGAATCGTATTGTTGTGAAGTGAACAAATTGAAAACTAGAAATAAAACTATTGAATTGAAAACTACAAAATATGACTTTTATGATTGTTCTTTTTTTTCAGTTTTGCATATTTAGTTCTTTTGGGTGCCTCCTCTCCATAGCATGGGCACACAGAAAAGAGAAGACCAAATCAACGTAAAATTAAATTGAAGGAAAATACCGAAATTATCTTTCACGATAAAATTAAAAGGAACTATTTTATTTTCTGTGAATTTTTATCTCAATGCTCAGCAATATTGGAATGGGTTTTCTCGCACAGTACCGGGTCTCTAATTACGAAAATATATCGGGGGATGGCTTTTGCGCAGTTGGGTGCTACATTAAATCAATTTTCAGTTTTCATGCAATTATTTTTTACAAAAGACAGTTTTGCTGAGTCCGGATTGTATATACTTATTTAAACGTATACAAGAATAAATACTTAGGTAAGGGAAAAGACAACTTATTCTCTAGTCTGAAACATCTACAGATGTGACAGCGTAGGCTTCCGCTGCCGGAATCAGTAATTATTTAGCTGCCCGAAAGATGCCGCGTCCTAGGCACAGTTACCAACGTTTCAGATACCGTTCTATGACCTTCCTCCTGGAGGAAGGAGTAATGTCATGTAAAGTTTCTCGAAAAATCAACACTTTTCTGTGAAAATGAGCTCAAAATTCGTTTTCAGAAACGCTCAAACGCCATTTTCTCAAAAATGGCACCAAATGTTTTCTTCAAACTTTACTGGTTAAAGTACAGTTTATTTTCGTGTATTCTGTTTTTTCAAAAATTACACTATATGCACATGCTAATATGCACATTTCCATCGATTTGGAAACATTATTACATTTGTGAAAGTAAGTACTTTAAATTGCTTCAAATAAAGTTTTTCGAAAAATTTCCATTTTAGACGAGGTTTTTCTCTTCTTTAATATTCTTGAAGTAATACTTCGGTTCTACTATTAAGAAACCGAAAAGTTGAGAAAATGTCAAAAAATGTACTTTGTGGGACGATAGATGGCAGCTGGCAAGAGACTGGGGCAAGACCTTAAAGACAAATCACACCAAGGAAATTAAAAAACCTTACTACGAGAAAGTCTGTGCCATTCTGCAGCACCTTTTAAACTATGGCCCAGCAATTAAGGAAATGTGAAAAATTTCGCAAGTGTTCTGATATGAAATTTTAAGATTTTTTTTCGTGCCTGGGTCGATGTTCTAAGACACTAAGTTACTACAGGTCTCGCAATTCCGGGTTCAACCTATTCTCCTTCATTTCCCCACATGTCCCCACTTATCCTGTACTTGAGACCGAATTATTTTCTCATAAACTGCCAAAATCTATTGTCTTTCCTTACAATATAATATACGTATGCCAAGGATTAGAAAGATTTTAAAAAAATTATATTTTGTAACAAAATTCCAAAATCAAAATATTACTGGGTGTTACAACAATGTATACAAATGTATAATAAACACTAAAGTAAATGCACAGAACTATTGCATCTTCAAAGTGTATTTAAAGTCCCCGCGTGTTCTTATTGCTGTCGGCACAGTTTTTATCTCGATAATTAGGTGCAGACTCTTAGTCTGCTTGCATGCAAAAAAAAAAAATAAAATATGTTATAAAACCATGTATGTAAAAAATAAAATAAAAATGCATATTCAGTTAAATTTTGTAAAATTGCTTATACCAATTCAGAAATTGAAAACAGCAGGATTACCTCTATGGAAGTCCTTAAATATTGTTGAAGATATTACAATGTCTTTGAAATTAGTGTTTGGACATACAAGTGTGACTGCCAAGGAAAAATTATATAAACCAATAAATTCAAATTCGATTTAAAACTTCTATGAAATTTAAAGAAAAAAATTGTGATTCAAAAGCAGAAAATGCAGAATTTGACCTCACATTGGCTCAGATTTCATCTTACAAATGTGTTCCAATTACATCTGGTGATGTAGTAGAATGTTCAGAAAGATTGATTTCTCACAAAAGAATGGATTTGACTGAGTAAAATTTTGAAAATTGTTCAGTGTTCCTGTTTCAAAAGACAATGAAAAAAATACCAAGCTAAAATTTGATTCTGCATGTTTTGTCAAATTTTATCTGGCATATGTATGAAGGTTTTAGAATTTTAAAGGGCACGATAATCATGTCTAGTAATATTGAATTGTTTTATTTCAAGAGGAAAGTATTTTGTTCACTTGGCTACGGAAATGTTTCAGAAAATTATCAAGGTCAACACTATTACAACAGTAATGACATTTCTTTGCCCAAGAATCATTAACACAATCTGAGATATTTTTCTCTGCTAATTTTGAAGATGAATAATAGCCAAAATCATTGCATGTTTGAGAATGCAGTGTTATCCATACTATATGACATAAACAGCACACTGGGGAGAACCCTAAATTATGAAAAACTTGAAACCTTTTTTCCTTGGAAACCAAAGTAAAAATTAATAATCTTTCGAAAGAAAATTACAAATTGTCACACTCCATGAACTTGATTCAGCACTCTAGTTGTAAAACAATGTCCTGAAAAACCAGTATTTTGAAGTTAATGACACTTTTCTAGTGGGAATGTGAACTTTTTATATTACTCATACTCATTTGTAGTCATTCTGAGAGCACTACTACATAGTACACATTGAAACTATAACAGAATTATAACACAAGTTATATTACCTAATGAGAATTTTAAAATAACTTGCCTGGTCAAAAATGATACACACTAAAAAAATTGAACCATTAATGTATACACATTTTGTGAATGTTAAATACGAATAAAATCACAAAAGTCCATGATGCTTGCAAAATTAGCAAAATGTATATTGGCATCACCTTCAAATACATGTTCATGATCTTGTCATAGAATGCAATAGCCATTTATCCATAAATATCTGCATCAATGAACCATCACTTGTTTCAATGACTAATTTCCATCACCTGTGCCAAAAACTACCCGAAAAATAAAATTAATACAATAGTACTTGAAAATATAATTAAAGTAATAATTATTGAAAAATAAAAAAATATAAAATAGAAAGTGTCTTACAGCAGTTTTTTTGAGGAATGCATTATTATTTTGTTCAATTATTTACAGAACATGATAGGCTTTAGTCTCAATTTAAATGCAGTAAACAAAATTCTGTAGACTTATAACATATGGAAATACTACACAACAATTAATTCTACAATTTCTAATTGCCGTTAATGACACTTCAAGACTATATTAAAATTATTTCAATGAATTGGCAACATAATAAATTTTTTTTTTAATTTTAACACGAATTTGCGATGCTTAATTGAGTATTAAAAACTAATCAAATAACTTAAACTTTTTTAACAAGGACTTTTTCGACTATTAAAAAAAGCACAAATGAATGCAAAATAATGAGTTTGGAAGCCAAGCCATCTATATCCACTTAACAACATTAGAATTTGAATTGAAAGGATTCAAACCGATGATGTAAAATGAAATAATTGTTTATCTTCTTCTACATACGCTTTTAGAAGAATTTTACAATTTACATTAAAATAACTTTGAGCTGGATTATTGGCCAAGTTTTGTACGTTATGTCCAATAGAAATGCACATAAACAAATATATGCCTTTCTATTACTACAACTCATGATAGAAATATATACGTACCTAAACGTTGCAATTCCATTCCACCATTCTCTTTTAACCTTGGTTGACAATTCTTGTTTGATTTCAAATAGGCGGTGTAAATGAAGGTATCATTTTCTTTCGAAATTCATTCGCCCGTTTATTCCCAATGAAATAAGATTTTCACTTAAAAGAGGTATTTTAGACTCTGTATTCTGGCGACTATTAAAAGATATCCACCAATATCCTTTAGATTATAATTCACACTGATGCAGCACGATAAGTTTCAATACGGCACTTACCAGTGAACTTATAGTACGTTCAACGATTTGCTTTGCCAACGACGTATTTTTCTACAATAACAAATTGAAAACTTTCACAACGATGCGCTTTTCGCCACTTCGAAGAAATTTTCCTGAAGGGCCAGTCACTCTCTTCACCCTTCCAAAATGAACTGAATGAATAGTATGTCCTCGCAGGCCGATCGGCGGCGCGACGTTGCGGTCTAACGAGCCGCGTCACACGCTTCCTTCTGACCCTCTCCCACGCTCGCTGCTGACCGTCGTCAATCCACGGCTGAAATATCACAGGTCCTTATCGCCCAGCAACACGCATACACTGGTCTCCTTCTTTGTTTGCAGTAGTTTTGATTCAAGGGTAATTTAACAACCGATGGCTCAAATTAGTTCTTATGTAGTGAACCTACACTTGTACTTCTTTAAATCAGGATTTTTCTTAGGATGAACGGATAATATTGCGTTGCAGTCAGGTTGCAGCAAGCTTTGGGGCGCGCGCGCAACTTCCTGTCCCCCCCCCACGCACTTCCAAGAGGTCGCCGAAGGCCTTGGGACTGGTAGCTGATAAATACATAACGTAATTAGTCTGTCTTTCGACATTTATATTTACATGTGTAACAACGCAGACGGAAAATAATATAATTATTAAAGTTTGTCTCAAACTTCGTTCCCGTTTTGAGCAAGAATGGCAGATATGTTTTCTGTGCTTGATAAAGTCATAATTATCGCGTCATGCTTATATGCTTCTATTATGTAATTGAAATAATGTTATAAATACACACACGCACACACATATGTGTGCCTGGTTGCAGGTACCTGGCTGCTGTGGCCAGCTAGTGCTCTGCAACATGATTAGGCTTGATGAGGCCGACAGGTCCGTTTATGAAGCAATATCAACCTCTCAGAAATCACAGGCCTGTTGGTCCATCAAGGTTGGTCCATCAAGGTAAGCAATCTTAGATTCTGTTGTAAGCAGGAAAGGGAGTAAAGCAACAAGGTCTCTATTTCGCATACGAAAGTTTTGTGTAACTATTGAAACCTTTTTGGGATTTATGGTATCCTTTTTTTCAGTGTACGCATGTAACGATAGCCTTGTATGTGAGAATCGATATCGAATCGTACATTTCTGTGACGCAAGGTGTGAACAGCCAGTCTGAATTGAATTATGATCATGAATAAACACACAATTACTTGTGCATTTGTAACGTATACTAATTATTAAGTAAATACCCATATCCTGCATGCAATATATTACATGGTATCAGGGGTTTTCGGATTTTGCTGATTGGACGAAGGACGAATAGGCAAAGCAAAATAATGGTTAACGTAAAAGAAACGTTCAAGATCAGAGGTTAGCTCATCGCATAAACCTTCGGCAACCGAAACCGATGGTATTTGGTAAAAACATGGCACAGGAATGGAAACAAGGGAAAAGTGTCGTACATCTGGTACTTTACATGAATTCTTTCTTTTCCAAAATTGCCCCGAGGATCATGATCTCTCTTACATGAATATTATATTCTCAGCTGTGAATTCTTTTATTAGAAATATTATTTATCTTTAACAAATCATACAAACAAACCTCTAATTTTATTTAACCAGGAATCATATCCCTTGACATTAATAATACAACAATGCATATACTCATACCATGCAACTATTCCTATTAACAATACTAAAATATTAAGAAAATTAACGTAGTATTTATTGTCAGTTGTCATTTAATAAACAATGGATCAGTTTCCCTATAATAGTTCTTTACAACATCAACCAACACTGATTTTCCCCCCTCATTATCACCTGAACTTATCTGATCCATTCCATTACTCACATTTCCGTCCGCCCCAATAATATCTTGAATTGGTTACTTAATTCCCTCGCTTGAAGGCGATAGCCGCGTCGCCGCTGCTCGGGTCGACTCGGCAAGCGCGGCGCTCGTCTCTGCTCGTTCCGCCACGCGGCTGTCCTCTGCTGCTTGTTGATACGTGTAATTATCCGGCGCACAATATTTTACTATAATGAGTGCCATTTCTCCCGTCTATCTCTTCGTGATCTTTACGTATTTCAGTGCAATTTCATCTTGTCCGCTTCGACGAGAGCATTCACGCATGCATCTAATAAGAACAGTTATCACGGCCTTATGCTCAATTATATCGCCTTGGCAATATTCAATGTTAGTTAACGTTCTAATTATTCAGTCCGACATCAAACAATAACTGTCTATCATGTACATGCACCGTTAATCATCCACGTGGTGTCCCTCCACGGTTATTCTTATTTGTGCTGATGTTCACTCATTCGGATACATTCGGACACAGTCACCGTTAAGATTCCTATGAAGAGGCTGAGGAGGAACTTGAGTTTTCTAGTGGTTTTACCTATGTCTTAACGCGTTACTGAAGAATTCAGATCGACACTCGAAGATCCACTCAGTGAGGCAGTCATAAAGATGAACAAAGCATGGTCTAACGACGTTCTTCAAGTACTGCAGATATTGAGGACTTTCATCGCCATTCGAGGCAAATTATCACATTGTGATGAGCTTATTTACGAAGGAGATCGCTTGTTCGTCCCCGAAAGCGAAAGATCAAGAGTCCTGGGAGTAATTCATAAAGAACATCCAGCTATACAATCAACTTTTAGAAGATCTAGACAATTCATATTTTAGGAATGTGTGACAAATTATGTTATCGGATTGGTAGAATCCTGCAAAACCTGTGAACATACACAGCGCAAACAGGACAAGGAAACAATCATCATGAAGAAAATACCCAAATTACTATCTGAAATAGTATTGTCAGATGTGTTTTTCTACAAGAACAACAGGTATCTTGTTCTTGCAGACAGCTACAGCGTATAGTATAAAGTACAGAAAATGACCAGGATAATAGCGTCAGAAATGATTAGTCAATTTAAAATTTGGTTTGCGGCCCAAGGAGTTCAACAAGAATTTCATTCTGACAACGCAGTGTATTTATCGGGAGAATTTGCAAAATTCGCGAAGCAATGAAGCTTCAAACTTGTTACATCGAACCCTCATTTTGAAAGAACAAATGGATTAGCTGAAAAGTACGTGGGCATTGCAAAATGACTGGTGAAGAGATGCGACATCTTCTGTGGTGAAGATCTTCAACTGGCATTACTCAAATCAAGAAACACAACTCGAGATCAAGAGCTTGGCACACCATCTTCAAAATTATTTGGAAGGAATACGAGAACACCAATTTCTCTTTCGATCTTCAGTCTCAACTACAAATCGACGTACCTCTGAAGCTTGAGAAAAAGTCATATTCTGATCGCGGAGCCAAAGAGTCACAACGGTATCGAAATAACGAGAAAATCTTTTTTTTTTTTTTTTTTTTTAATTTGTTGCGTCTACACCTTGACGCAACGCGTCTCCAAGCCCCTTAAGGGGCGTTGAGCGCTTTGCACTTCTCGGAGTAATCCTCCATTAACGTGCTTTTTACTTTTAATATTAGTCAAGTCTCGTCACGTCGCAGTCAGTCAGTGCCTTTTATCCCTTCGGCCAGGGGCTCGACGGCGTTAGATCCCGGGGTTCCTGGCCGGTCACCCAACCACGAACCCGCGAGTCTCGAATGCGCTTAACCTTCGTGATTTCACGGAGCGTAGTAAACGCATTCGGCTAGCGCCGCCGGCTAATTCATAAAATCTTTATCAGAGACACAGAAAACAAATGATATACTGGCAAAATATGACATCCAGTAACTGGCCGTTCTTATATGATTCAAAAAGATTATGGAACGACCTTGCGATGAACCACCAGTTTCATCAGACTAACGAAGATCAAAGGTACAATTACCAAACAAACACCAATTGGTACGAACTTTAGTTTGGAACCATATGGAGGTAGAGATGTGGGAACTCAGTCTACATTCAAGATCCAACAGCGGACGTTCCCGGAAGATCATAACTACCCTTCTCAAATCCAGATGATCTCAGTACAGGACAAACTCCAGTTAAGTCAACGTTGGTAGAGAACAATGCAATAAGATACAACTTAACACCTCAAGATATGATTGAACTGTAAACCAGTTATTAAATCAAACTTGTGAATATTAATCTCTATTAAAATCTCGTTGATCATGAAAACATATTAATCAATGTTTGACTAAAATTTATGGCTTAAATGTCAGTAAAGTTCACACAAGTTCACAAAAGTCTTTTATATTCAATTCATAATTTCAATGCATAGAATAATCAAAGATCAATCATAATTTTTATTTTGAGAAGCGAGATGTAGAAATGATGTGAGAATCGATAAATCGAATTGTACATTCCTGTGACGCGAGGCGTTAACAGCCAGTTTGAGTTGTATTGTGATCATAAGTAAACACACAGTTACGTGTAGATTTGTGACAAATTTATTTTTTACTTATTTTTATTACGCTTATTATTCTTAACAGTTAAAAACTGTGTGACGTGCTACGGGGAGAAGTGAATTTTGTGCACGTTTTCATAATTCTGTGACCCCTACCCGAAGCCTACTAGTTGAATTTTGAATATAGAAAGAAATGTGCGTTTTTTGCCAGGATTGTTAACAAAATATTCGCTTCGATGTAATAAAATATATATTCAGGAGTAAATCCGCTATAGATTTAAGCTCTTATGCCTCATCATGTCCTTCGTGAAGGAACAATACATTCTGCCGCGTGAACATAGAAAACGATAATTGAAATAACTATATTCCCCACTGAATTCCAGAAGACGTGCACAGATAATGAAGTTTATTATGTCCATTATGTCCAGAAGCAAAACAAGGGGCCATCTCAGTATTTCCTCAATAGATCAGGGAAACTGGACGAAAAACCTGATCGAGATAGGTTAATTGGTCTAGAAGCTAAGGCACAACACTTGTTACAATTTTTTGAGAATTATACGGTCCAAATGGTAAATAATACACTAAATGTGCCATTGAGAGCGAAAGTGATGCAAGTCAAAACACGTACTTTCTAGAACATGACGTGTCAACGAAAAACACTGTAAAACTATAATGTTAAAAAATAAATGACCTAAAGTGTTATGAACGTGTTAAGGAGATATTATTTTAATTTATTACAGATATTTTGGACTGAAACATTGCTTGTTAATTAAGTAATGAACTATGTTGACTTACACCACTTTTGTACTTGCCATTTCTGCAAACTGACTTACATTCAAATAATTGTCATGAATCATTTTCGTCTGTTTTAGTAATGTGATGGAAAAATAGGGAAATAGAGTGAAATTAATGCAAAACATTAAAGAACACTGTACACAATGCATTTATACACTATGTTTTGATATTTTATACAATGTAAATTATAATTAGTTATATCTCAAAATAACATATAAGTTTGTTTGCTGTTATTACAAGTTTTACATTAAGTCCCTAAGAATAAACATTTTGGTGAAGGGTAAGTCAGCAATGCTCACTTTATTGACAAGTTAGTTGGGGCAGCAGGTTTTTCATCATGAACTTGTTCTAATGATCCACTGTATTTGCAGTCAATTTACTTTGACTCTTGTATTATTAATCTTTCTCACAATTTCTTTTTTAAATTGCAAAGTAGACTCAAAATCTGCTTAGGTCATTTCACGTACTGATCTTTTTTCGAGCTGAACAAATGGTATTATGCCAGTCAGAGGGAACATAATGAATTTTAGTTTTGTCAGCGTGCTCTGTTTCGAAAATCGAAGTCACTTTTCATAAACTGCTCTGATACAATAAATTTGATATCAATAATGTTTAAATTATTGACTTTGTCACGATTTTCATCCAAGTGAGAGCAATTTTGAAGTTGCGATTTTGACCTGTTCACGCACCACTAAAAGGTTAATTTTTTTCGAGATGCTTCTTCTGTGATGATATGGATAAAAAGAAACTATTTTTTGGGAACCCCTTGGAGCTGTCGTTTCGTCCCACTTGTGACTTACACCACAATTGCATGTAGCGGTATGAGCAATTTGTTGGTTACTTCTCCATTGTGCTGAACTCTCGCGAACAAAAAAAATTGAAGTTTGACACACCATTTTAGCCGCTGATGGAACAATGTTTAAACCACCTACCATTTACGCAACGAATGGTGTTCACCATAACACCATGTAGAACATTTTACAAACACGCGTGTACTAATCTAATATTTGGGTAGAAAAATGAAGAATCTATCTTTGTTTCAGAGATGTCAATGACGTCTTCAAATGAAGGAGTCTATCTAGGGTCATCCAAGATAGCATTTTCAATGTTCATCCCCGCCGAAGAAGAGAGTTTCTCTTGTCCATGGATTTTGCGGAGGGGATTTTTTATCCATTTCAATAGTGAAAAAGATCTCTCTGCACTGGATCTTGTGGTGGGAATGGTCAAAATTAGTTCACATGGCTTGGTTGTCTGTGGAAAGATACCGGATAACTGCTCTGATTTCCTATATCGATGAAGCTCCATCCCACTTTCTTCATATCTGGACCTTTGTATATAACCATTAATTCATTTTTCAGTCGACCAATGTGCTCCATAACTGTCGCTCAGAGATAACAATGTCCTCTGGAAATGAGTTGCCAAAATTAGCTAATTGAATGGAATCCAACAAGAACATGAACTTTAATTTAGAATTTTCACAAAATCTTTGAGTTGCATTGAACATGACAACATCCATAATTTCATTGAACAATCTTTTAACCCTTCATTACATCAATTTTTTTTAAGCTAAAATTTTTTTTATATTGTAAAGAAGAAGCCTTATATATTGGAGAAAGTATTCAAAAAAATATTTTTTCAGTAATTAAGACTTTATGCAAAAAAAATTATACTTTCTATGTGTGCAAAGGTGCGCATTGACAAAAAATTTCTGACTCTCAAATGCAGATATACATCAATAATCATACCCATTTATTTTCATAACAAAGAAAAACTAATAATTTTCTTGTATCAATGACAACTTTTATTTGTTGTAAACGTATTTTACAAGATCAAGTAAACATATTTTACATGATTACTAAGGTTTTTCTAAAACTATTGACAAAGGATATTCACAAAAATTCTTCCCTTTGTTTAATCAAAATTTTACTTCCCAATTGGGTAAGGTACAAATATGTAACCTTGCCACCCTGCCAATTTGCAGTTTTTACTTTCTCGTTATTGCTTACGCAGTATAGAGAAAGTATTGTAATGCTGAGGGAAGAAACAGCGGAATTTCGACACAAAACTCATTGCCTGGTGACGAAAATGTGGATAAATTTTAGTCCTATATATAGTCAATAAACCCACATTGTTTTGTCAGAATCCTTGTTTTGTGGGTCCTTGATACCAAAAAATTGTTTGACGCAAAACGTCTGTCCACACTAGTGCGTATATCGTTCAGCTTTTTCTTTTCAAAATTGGTATTCTTCAATCGATTTGGCTGATGACGCGGTCCTTTGAATTTGAAATCGATATTTAAATTTTGAGGGGTACTTTACATGAAGCACCTGGGACATTTTTCAAAATTTTCAAAACATTTAAAATTAAAAAATGGGTCCAATTTTTTGATAAAATTTCGTTGTTTTTTAAAGATCGACTTTAAAATAAGGTCATGTAAACTTTTTCGAGAATTTGAGTACTCTTTGCGTAATTTTTCGTAAATATTGAAACATAATATGTAATGAATATCAAACATAACCTTACTATAACATTATTACCAAAGTGAGTTCAATGCGCAACTTTGCAGACATACTAACTTTCTTACGTCCATAAAACTCACACACGACGCCAAATCCAGTGTTTTTAACACTCGCTGAGCTCATAGAAGTACATGTGACATAAAAAAAATTGCAATCGCCAATTTACAATGAAACATCAACATATAGCTTTTACAAAACCTACAATCTATCGTGTCACGTCATGGCGATGCCCTCTGATGGTCACGAGTACTTTGAGACCACGTACGGGCATTTCGTGGGATAATTCATAAACCAGCGCTAGAATGAAACACTAAATGAGGGCACCAGAGGATTTATTTTCCTTTGGTTGTTTTAAAGCCGTTCTGAAGATCGCTTTGCACATGTGCAAAGCGGCGCGTGGAAGGGTTAAATTTTGCTTTTTTATCTTCCCCGGAAATATCATCACGACGTGGTCTTTTTAATGGAGTGCAATTCTCAGGATCAAATTCTTCCATACGTTCTCAAACACTGTCGTAATTATTTATCAATTCTTGAATAAATTTTTTAATCATTTTCTTGTCGTAAAAAGCAAGACCAATAATTTGTCTCACGTATTTGAAATAAGTCAGACTGTGGAAAAATTTCACCAAATAAGTTAAGTAAAAAAATAAAATCAAACTCGTTTAGCATATTGAATAAATCTCTAATATAAACAGACTCATGACTCCATTCCGAATCCTCATTTTTCATTATAGATTCAAACAGACATTCCAAATTAATTTTGTGTTCGTTTACGGTTTGAACAATGCGACCATAAAATTCCATCTTGTAGTTGAAACTGAGGTTACGCCTCGTAACAACCAAATCTAGAGCGCTGATAATTTGGAGAAAAAATCCAAAAAGATTGATGAAAAACACTTTGACTGGTTTAATAAAACTGGGTGACTGGGACAAAATAAGATGAAGCTTGTAATGAATGAAGGCTGCAGACGGAACGTGATTAGACATTTTCGCCTGTAATCCATATTGTTTTCCAGCCATGAGAGCTGCACCGTCGTAAGTTTGAGCACCTAATTTCTCTCCACAATGAAATTCATTTATTGTTTTAAGAATATGATTTAAAAAGAGCCTTTGCAGTTTTATTTCGTCTGACGGACGTGAAATTTAGAAATCGTTTTTGAACAAAACTATCTTTTGACACGTAACTAAAAATAGTTAATAGTTGTGATTTTACACTTACATCTGTTCTTTCGTCTAAAATTAATGCCACGAATGAAGCATCTAAAATTTCCTTTTAAATTTTTTCAATCATAGCTTCACCAACAGAGGATATTACCGTACATCATTTTGAATGGAAGGAGAGGTACCACGTAACACAGTTGATTGTTCTAAATGCATTTTAAAGCATTATCACTACGGGCAAATTTATTCAGTAATTATATAAAATTTCCTTTGTTGTTACAGAGTTCACTCAAATCGTGCCCTCTATAGGCAAAACACTGTTTTCCAAGAAAACAGTAAACTGAAATTAATTGTTTCAAGACTTCTTTGTTGATTTACGATTTCATTATATTTTATAATAGACAATCTAAATTGTTCACACTAAAAATTCAATCCTTTGATTTTTTCCGAATAAATGCAATTCTTTTTCACATTTAATATGATTCATTGAGTCATGTTCAAATTGCGTATCCAGTATTATTCCAGATGCTTTTTTTCTTTGGAAATCAGTAGATATAGTCAGCAGAAAAGTTTAATCAAGATCTGGCATCCAAAAATCCAGTATACAGCCACATAATTTTTCTCACTCAAATGCCGTCCATACGATTTTAGTTTCGTAGTCAAGTATAAAAATTCTCTGAATTGTCCGTCTCTAATTATTCTTAATTTATAAGGGAATGACAGAGAACTAAACGGGGTCGCCAAGGTTTTATCAATAGAACACTTCACTACTGACTGAGATCTGTTGCTCAGAGGCCGTTGTATAGTTTCAGGCAGTTTTCTTCGAGTTACGTCACGGTCCAGCTCAAATTTCTACGGTATTGCAACTGCACGCACACGTCATTGAAATATATTGCAAGAACACCCTGCACGTCACTTTCACAGTACATTCATGCTTTGTCTTAATTTTAACAAAACGTTATTAAAGTCTTTCGTTACACTCACATCTATTCACACACACACACGCTCGCACGCGAGCGCGCGCACACACAATGTACTAAAGCGTTTTATACACACTAGAATTTAATAATGAAATATTGTTTTAAAATAGCGGTTTACAAAACTTATCTCGACATTCCATTACCTTCGAAGTTGAAAGTAGTTTCTATACTATTCCCGAAAATTCGAACCCGACATTCACTAGGGGTTTGAAGAAAAAGTTGTAATGTAAACTGGAGTGACTTGGTGACTGGTAGGGAGACTTGGGGACTTACCCTAATATCTTATTTCAGATGTCATAGTCATGTAATGAAATAATGTCTGTAAATGAAATAGAGTGGTGATCCCTAAACCAACCGCTAGATTGATTGATTGATATTCCTGGCGCGTCAACTACTGAGGTCATTAGTCCCGTAAGTGTAGTGGATGTTTTTATCGGGAGGTGGAGATGATCTTCCCCCACTGGATGGCGAGATCCGGCGCCGACCTACTGTCGGCTAGCGGGGTTGTCTCCAACCAGGAATTACTCACAAGTAGGCACCGCCCCAGCCGGGACAAGTTCTAAGTCCCCGACCGGTCTCCGGACATGTGTGGTAGTGTAGTGCATGTTAGTGTAGGTGTGTGTGTGTGTGTAAGGGGCGAGGATAGGACAAGGAAAGATCGCGCGTGGTCTGTGGCCCGTTTGTTAAGGCACTGCAGCGGCATTCACCTGGTGTTGATCGAAGAAACCCCAGAAAACAACCGATAAGAGCAGCCGGCCGCTAGAATTCTCCTCCAGACAGCAACTGAATTCGACCTAGCTGAAAAGCTAGTGACGTAAATCCTGCCGCCCTCGGGACTCGAACCTAGGACCTCCCGGTCAGAGGCACTGCAGTGACATCAGTTGATGCACTGAGCCACCGCTCCCGGTCAGCCGCTAGAATGAGCCTCCATGAATAAAAGTGATTCTCAGATATCACATAAATAGACAGCCTTTTCTTTCCCGCCTAGTTTTACCATAACATGTGTTTCAAGGTTTCATAAAAGCATTGCAGAACTTTGTGTATAGTAATTACTAGTTTTGAAGTTATTTCTTCTTTGGTAAGTCATACATTGTGGTAACTGTTAGTGATAATTTGTGTAATTAAAACTTTTGTTTTGTAGTTGTTGATTTGTTGGAGCCGTTTGTGAGAATATTCACAGACTGGTAGACAGATGGACGGACATTTTGAAAAAAACCTTAAATATATATACTAGAATTTATGTAAATCTCTTGCTTGCTTTAATATTTATTTTCAAATAATTACCAGAATATAGCTTGCAATCGTCGCCCTTTCGTAATGTTCACGATTATTAGCCCCGCTTCCCTAAAATAAAGTTACACAGGATTGGTCAACCTGATACCGCAGGGTGTAGTAGGGATAGGCAAACTGTAGAAAAGTTTGGCTCAGGACATCGCTCAAATTTTGTGATAGTAAAGGTACATTTTACGCCTAGGTTGAACATGACTGCTTGGGTTCTAGCCATGTATATAGTATCTTAAGAAGAAGCTACTTGTTCTACGAGCGCCACTGTTCCACTCCCATATTGAAGAGGTCCCTCGCCGCTATTCGGGTGGCAAAAAGATCACCTTGTTTGGTGCAAAATCGCATGTGTGTGATTTGTAAAATCCTCTAGAGATTCATATACGGCCTGACATTAAGGTAGTATGTTCGTTCGATCGACCACAGGGAAGTCCCCCACAAAAATACTTTATATGAATCTAAAATCTCTGTCCTTCAAGATGGAACAAAAAATGTGACTCTTACAGGCCTAATTTATGAATAAAATAAGTTGTAATTAGTATAGGCGCTTATGGAAAAACTTTCGCGGTAAAATGCTTTTAAAAAAGTTTTTGTAGAAGTTACACGGTGAAAGTATCTTTTCTTTTATTCAATACTTAGTAATATATATATATATATATATATATATATATATATATATATATATATATATATTGTAGCGATATGAGAATATACCTCCCCATATCACCACAACCGCTCACACAAAGACACCGACATACGGGAAGGAGTGAAGCGCGTGGCAGGCGCAAACTACGCCGTCTGTCCGCGGCTGACCCAAGAGCGGAGTGCGAACTCGCGAACAGAGTTTTTCCTGCGGTCAAGACGAAGGGAGGAGAAGTGGCCACCCCTCCGCGGTTGCCCCAGGCCACATCTCATAAATACCGCGAGACACGACGAAAAGGCTCTCTGCTAATCCGGCGACGCGAGCGAAAGCACTAGTTCTATGAGTCTGATGGCGTAGGCGAACGCGTAAGTTCTCTAGGAATTTTTTGAACTGGAGAGCGCCGTAAAGGGTTCAGACCTTTCTCGCACCCGAAAGATCCTGCCTCCTGAGATCACAAGCTCGCTTATCGAGCATTCATTCGATCACGCTCGCCCCAGAGAGTTTTGTGTGGGTGGTGGGCGTGTTAGATTGATTGGCGCCCAACTTGTGGGACTGTGATCGATTAAAATCGAGTAAGCAAAGGCGAACTCTAGACACAAATCAATAATGAGCAAATTTTGTGATCTGTGCCAGAGCTGTGTGCTGTGTTTTTATTTCAGCAAGTGTTATTGTACAGTGAAGTGAAGAGTTATATTGCGTGTATTGTATTTGTATTTTGCAGGGGAATTGCATGGTAAAAGAGTACAAGGTATACATAATAAATTAATATGGCAAAAAGTCTACAGTATAGGGAATCAAAGTAAATTAGAAGCGACGAAGATTGTGAGAAAGACGAGAGGGACGATATACTAAAAAAATGGATAAATTAGGCTTATGCGAGACAGAGGGAGTAGGCGATCCATCCGCGGACCGCACCGAATCTCCTGAAACCACGCCGGAATCAGCACGACGACGTGAAGAAGAGGATTCGATGAAAAGGTTGATGCAGGTATTGTTGGGGAATTTCGCGCGAAGTATTGGACAGCAGGTCGAAAATCAAGGGCAGAGGTTAGCAGCAAAAATAGAGGAACAGTCGAAGGAAATTTAGGTGCAGTCGCGTAAAATCGACGACCAAACGAAGAATTTAATGAAATTTCTTTAATGAAAAGTTGGAGCAATTCCAATAATCAGTTATGTCGCAAGTAGGTGCTAAATACGAAGAGCTTCGGGGAGGAAGCAACGTGCAGGCAATTGCTCGAGGAAAGACATGCGGAGGGGGGAGTGAGGGTCGATTCGCTATCGACCGAACTGGAAAAGCAAGACAATGATAACAGAGCGCGCTTCGGACAAATTCGCAACGAAGTCCAAGAGGTTCGGGGAGAAGTCAAAGAAACTGGTAAAGACACGAGGCGAAGAGTCGAGGTGCAATTAACACAAAAATTAGAAGAACAAGAGCGAAAGATCAAAGAATTGCGAGAAGTAAGAGAGGCGAAGGTTGAAGGCGGGGGAGTATGTAGGGGAGGCAACATTAACGTACCTTCTTCTCTTAGATTCTCAGGCCATCCGAATGAAAATCCGAACGCTTTTGATCAAGCTCTACAAAGCTTCTTCGTCTTGTCAAATGTTCGTGAAACGCATAAAACCTTGCTGCTGCACCAATCATTGGAGGGCAACGCCAAAGCTTGGCTAGAAACTCTATGTCCGTCGCCGACGTCATTCGACGAATTTGTAATGAGATTCCTCACCGTTATTAGGGCAAGAAGCAGTAAATGAATTTCCGCAGATCACTCATGAGCGGGTATTTTCGCACTTCAAGCGGTACGATGCGGGATTACGCGGCGCGAAAAATAGCAACTTTAAAAATGTGCTCTCCTCCAGTGCCCAACGACGAGATTATTTGTATTCTACCAGACACTTTCCGCTGAGTATTCAAAATTTGTTGCGGAATGTAGACGTCCGGGATGTAGAAAAATTTCAAGTTTTGTTGGGAAGTTACGACTTAGCATTTGAGAATATGAATCAGAGCACTAAGGCGACGAAGACAGGCAGCAATGCGATGCAAGTGCTAGAGGGCGAAGCCACCTCTTCCTCAAAAAAGGAAACGGAAGGGATCAGGAAGAAAGAAATACCGGGCGAGAACAACCGAGGCAAGACGAACGACAGCGCGGCAACGGGTCGGAAGGCGGTAGGCTGCATAACCAAGGTCAGCGCAGCGCCGACGGGGTGTTGAACTCCGCGAGAGATGTAAATAGTTCCCAGCGAACGAGGTCGCGAAGTCTCAGAAACGAGCGCGACGCGTCAAATCGGGCAGGCCCGGGAAACAACCAAAGTTCGAGTTGATGAGAGTCGAACACTCAATACGCCAACAATGCGATCCCTATAATAGCAAAAAATTAGGGACGAAGGAAGGAATCTATGGGAGAGTTGGAAACCGAGAAAGGGGGAAAAATGTCCCGTAATCAAAATCAATTGTGGTGGCGTGAGGACGAAAGCTTTGATAGATACCGGATCAGTTAAATCAGTGGTAGCAGAAGAATTATATGAAGAGTTGTTAAATAAAAATGTGAATGTCTTGGAGCTGCCGACAAATAACATCAGAATGGTAGAGGCTTGGGGTCGGAAGTCACATCCGGTGAGGAAACAAGTGTTGATAGAAGTTACAATAAATAGAAGGGTGTATGACGTGGTTTGTTTGATCGTGAAGAAACCAATATATCCTCTAATTATCGGCGTGAACTTTTTGGCGGAACACGGCGCGATTATCAATGTGGGAGAGTCGCAATTCGACGCGAGACACGACGAAAAGGCTCTCTGTTAATCCGGCTACGCGGGCGAAAACACTAGTTCTAAGAGTCTGGTAGCATACGCGAACGCCTAAGATCTCTAGGAATTTGGTAGTGAAAGTGATTAATTGAGTGGTGTTAGCGTGGAGGATTAGTTGGTATAGGAGTGTGATTGCGATATGAACATATTAGTAATCAGCAGAAAGCTCGTTAGAAAGAAAACGATCGGAGCGAAGTAATAACAGTGAACTTATTTTTCAAAAGTGCTCATTTCGCGCAGAGGACAGTTTTGTGAAATCCAGTGGAGACTGTATTAGCGCTGCAGCCGTCCGAAGTGCAGTTGCGACACCCAGTGTAGTAACTCATATATCCGATATTGCGACGCGCCAGAGACTTGGAGCGCGGGCATACACGTTCGTGGCAAGGACGAAAAGAAGAGAGAAGAAGAGGGGAGCCGGGAGTGGATGAAGCGTACGAGAGAAGGGGCTGGTTTGACCGAACGCGTGACGGACGGACGAAGCGTACGAGAGAAGGTGGAATGAAGTCGCTGCGACACCGGGCGGCGAGAATGCCGAGGTCGGCCACGAGTGAACTGCAGAGCGCCGTAAAGGGTTGCTCGCTTATCGAGCATTCATTCGACCACGCTCACCTCAGAGAGTTTTGTGTGTGTGTGAGCGTGTTAGAATATATATAATGTATATGTGTATTGTATCCGGGTCTTTAATTTCAGGGTTCTAGAAAAGGATCGAGAAAGATCAACAAGGTATGTGCCTGGAACAGGCGTTTCGCCTTAGGGAAGGACTCCATCTTAGCGACTCTGTTCTTCTGGATCTCTCTCCCCTTCAGAAAGGTAGGGCATTTCTTGGAGTTGGCTAGATGTTTACCTTTGCAGTTAACACAATGCGGTTGTGTAGCGTGGGGTTCGGCTTTGTGCATCGATTTTCCACACTTTTCTCTCACCGGACTTTCGGCCATGCACCGTTATTGTGTTGGCACTAAAAACACCACAAAGGATTGGGCACATATTGCCGCACGCTGAGGTTATAAAAGATACATGATATTCTTTCCTGGTGAGTCGATCATACCCTGCCTCTTATAAACGGGGCTAATTCTTCCTCATTCTCTGAAGCAAAATCTTTATGGTAGACCAATCCCTTGGAGAGGTTGTGTTGTGTAGGTGGTCACGTCCAACTGGAGTCCGGCAATCTGCTTGGTTTCCCGAATCTTTTCGATTTGGTCGTCGGTGCGAGCTTCAAAAAGAATGATACAATTCCTATGTCGCACCACCACTTGGAATTTTCCATAAGCTTCCTCAATAGTGCGCGCCAAACTGACAGCACTAATATTTTTGAAAGATTTACTTTCCTCGGCGCTTCCCATGAGGAGGAAACGGGGCTTCTTCGGTCTATCTTCGTGCTTTAAAAAGAAGCTATTTAAATCAATACTTCGTTCTGGACATCTCTTCCTTGTGGAGGAAGGCAGGGGGTGATTTACTATCCACGCGATGGATAGTAAATCATCTCCATGCTCCACACCCACCATGGAGTCCAACACAAGGATACCCCGCTGGGGTGTCAGGGCTAACACGGAGATATAGTGGGGGGATGTCACAGCGCTGCCCCCATGAATCCGTTCACTCATTCTGAAGTTCAGTGCTAGACCTAGTTCTAGCCGATTGACCGGGAGTGGGTTAGCTCCCGACTGCCCGTCTAGAAGGGGCTGGGAAAGTGTATTCAAGCATACAAGGTACATATATCTTCCCTCAGCCACAAGGGCTCAGCGGTGATCGCATAACGAACGCGAATATAATGGATCTACTCACAAGGATCCAGTGTCAATGCGATAGTTAGGAACGCATACACAGAACCCTCAACGCCCAAGTCACCCATTCCTTTCGACACGGGTCGCCATGCACGGCAAACACATGGGTGGGCTTTCAGCATACAGAGAATGCCAGTGAGGAAGAAAAGGGGGGCGATAAAAGAATGTAGGTGTCATGAAATGAAAAGCAAGAGAATAAAAAATAAAGGAACACATGAGAGCCTTCTGCCTCATCCCTCTGCCTGGACGTTGACAGACCCACCTCGACGGGAACTGTTTTCGACGTTAAATAAACCGTTGGAGTCCAATATTTTCGTCGGTCTTGTACAAATTTCCAGCTAATTCAGATTTGCAATAAAATCTGACAATTAAGAAAACGCAGTCGTTCGAAGATGAAATAGGTTGTATGAGTAGGCAAGATTCATCGCAGCAACAGTACGGTGTAAATATTAGTTATCTCACTTGAAAACTGCATTTCAATGAAAATAAAACGTCCTGGGTGAGACAAAGAAAATGTCATACAGAAATGCAACACAACGTCTAATGAAACAAAGAACTCGTGTGTATAATCAGCAAAGTAAAGAAAATATTGGTGAATAAATTATTCCAAAATTTGCGTTTTAAATTTTAATGAAGCAATAACAGGAAAACAATCATTTTACAGATAACTTTCTTTGTCATTTATGCTGATCTAAAGAAATCTTCAATGCACACCTGCCGGAAAGATTTTAGGGCTGCGTTATTGGTGACTTCATTGGCAACTGGAGTTTATCAGATCAGGACAACCTTTTGGTGTGGAAAATGCCTCCAAGTCATTCTGTGCAATTAGTGTTGTGGATCATCTTAATTCTTAACTCTTTGTCATGTACTCGCGTGTCATTGCCACCGTCAACTTCGGCATGTGCTTTTGCTTCCTGCACCAGATCAACTCCAACCTCTTCACATGTAGGAATATCACCATCAAAATGTATTCAATCATCTGCACTAACATCAATACTTGCACTTTGACACAAATCAGAAATTTCATCGTTATTTTCTTCACTGTTGCTAAAGCTCTGTTCTCTGTTATAAATATAGGTTTAATGGAACCGTCTCATCATTGTGTCAGGAAGGATGTTTTTCTTTGTCCTACTTATCTAGTTCTCCGCATCCAGAAAGTTTATCAATTTGCATAACTAAGTATCACTCGAACACTTCGGAAGATTAATGATTTGCGATTGCATCGCACACTTCCTGTAAAAGTGCTTGAAGATGGAAATCACACCTTGGTCTACTAGGTGCTGTGTAACTGATGTCGCTTTGGCAGGGAACCACCCACGTTTTACGGTAGATAAAATAATTCGGGGATCATAAGTAACGTTATCGAAACAGCTAGACCTTCCTGTTTGTGTATATTTAACGAGAAAGATAAAAGCAACAGACATTTTTCCATAATTGTACCTGTCATCCAAACAGAGGTGTATCTAGGTATTCAGGCGCCCATGGCAAGCACAGAAACTGCGCTCCTGTCAGAATACTTTAAATAAGGGTTGTTATTTGTTTTAGCGGGTATACTCTAAATACCACCAGGGCGCTCATAGTACGTGCCATGTCTACCATGTCATAGATACACCTCTGCATCCAGGCCTCCCTTGAAAGTTTATTTATTTTATTTATTTATTTAACGTCAAAAAAACAGTTCAAACTGCGTATGACGTGCTAAGGGGAAAATTAATTGTGTGCACAATTTCAAAATTCTGTGATCTCTACACTAAGTCATATACTACTTAAAAAACAAAAACAACAACAACAACAACAACCCTCCCATGTAATAAAATATATTTTCAAGAATAAATAAGCAATAAATGTTGGCTCTTATCCATGTTGTCCTTCGGAATAATACTTCCTGTCGCGACAACATGGAAACGATAATTTGAATAATTGTATTTCCCACTGAATTCTAGAAGACGTGCACAGAAAATGAAGTTACATTTATGTCCAGAAGCAAAAGAAGGGGCCATCTCAGCATTTGCTCAATGGATCAGGGAAACTGGACGAAAAACCTGATCGAGATGGGGGTCATTGACCCGGAGGCTGTAGTACAATAGTTGTTACAGGTTGTTTATACACATTTATACAGTCCACATGGTAAATAATGATTATTGTATCTTATATATATATATATATATATATATATATATATATATATATATATATATATATATATATATTCTTATGTATCTCTGATGCAGGTCTCATGTGCGTTAAAAACCCTGTTTTCGAAAATTGAAAAAATTCAAAATTTTCAACACTATAAATTTTAACTCAGATATGCCTACTGTCCTTCTAAAAGGACACCATGCTTCTCTTTAATTTTTAAGCTACACAATAATTATGGGCCGTCTGTGATGCTAGTTTTGCGTATTTTCTGTCAGTGAAAGGGTCACAGAACAATACTCATCGCCATCCTACGCATTATCGGATGTTGCAGTATCTTATTTCGAAACACGAATTCAGGCGTCTTGGAAGGCATGTCGTTTTCGTCGCATTGCAAACTAGAAAGGGAAGTTGTGTAATATTGGCATAAGTGTTAATTACTTAATCCACTTTATTATGCCAGAGTTACACATATTTACTTCTGAGTGTGGAATATGTAATATTACAGTAAATATAGACAAAATTATTGCGAAAAGTGAGGTGTCCTTTTATAAGGACAGTAGGCATGTGAGGGTACATTTCTCTTACGTTCATGTAGTTAGTTTAGATTCCTGATTATTCGACAAATTGTTCTTCCAGAGGGTTTACTCTCGATGAATTGCTCTCAATACTTAAGAAAAATGATGGTGATAACAATGACAAATTACCACATGCGGTGGACTATACAATAATGACCCCCTGTGAACGCTACTGGAGATGTCAAGAATGAGGTCTCTGGAGACGAAGACATTTTCCCCCAATAATCTTCCAGTATCGCAACTGAATGCTGAAACGGAATTATTCAATATAAATAATTATGATGCAATTGACGGTTGTAGAGACACTTTGCACAAACAATGGTTCTCCATTCTGCCGTGCAATGATCGTGCGTGCAAATTCTCAAACGAAACCTCTCAGCGTATATCACGACAAAATGTTTAAATGGAATAAAGGCTAATCAAAAATGTTAATTGAAAGGGAGTGGCCAGCAATTCATGTGATTTTTAACGAAGAATTGCTAATTGAAATATTTTTGCGCTTTTTTCATGTAATAGAATTATTGGTAGAACATACTAACAGATATACGCCTAAAAAAATTAGGTGATATCACTGAAAAAGAAAAGAAATGCTTTTAGGAATCCTTTTGTTGAGCGGGTACAATCAAGTTTCAAAAAGAATACTTTACTGAGAAAAATATAAAGACACATGCAATGAAGCTGTCACAATGCCTAGAGATAAATTCGAATTCAAAGTGCTAAATAGTCATTGTTGTGAAAGTTTCGATTGTAATGATCGCTTTGTAAGAATAAGATAACTTTTCACTTTACTAAACATGAAATTTCAAGAAATGGCTCCGCACTGCGAAAGTCACTCTGTCGACGAAGCAATGGTGCTGTATTATAATCACCACGGATGTAAACAATGCATTTGTGGAAAACTAATTAGATATGGCTACAAACTCTGGGTTGAAGCTAGATCTGTTTTATGGATGGAGCCATATCAGGAAGCTAAAACTCAACTCTCAGGTGTGTATAAAGAACTCGGTCTCAGGTCTTCTGTAGTGCTTGCGTATATAATCAAGAAATGGGAAACGTTGATTGCTCTGATCAAAACATTAGCATTCATACCAAGGAAAATGGTATTTTTCTCTTCTTACATTATTGATACTGCAGAGCAAAATGCTTGGCAGATCCATACATTCTGCGGGTGAAAATTGGATCATCTTACGTTTCTTCGGCGAGTTGTCTTGGCACGTGGCACTGATTGAAGGTAACCAACAAACACAAATTAAAACAAAGTAGACCATCGAATATACTGTAGGATTGGAGTAATGATGGTGAAAATTGTTTAGTTGTATCTCGGGTAAAACAAAGCAGATACACGTTGTGTCACAAGAAGAAATCAAACAAGTGTCAAAAATGTGATGCTGCGTTCCCTATGAGTTGTTTTGTAACCTACCACACTACGTCTTAATTAAGTATATTATTTATTTTAACTCTTATATTTCTATTTTATATTTTGTAAGGTATTTATTCAATTAAATTCCATTTTTTGATAGAAATTCTACGTTTAAGACAAATATTCCTTTGTATTGCCTGTGGTATGAAATGTAACCCCATCTGCCTATTGTCCTAGAAGGACACCCTCCTACGAATTGTCGAAATAACTTATATGCAAAAAAAGTTATATATTTGGGTTCAGGTGATGTTTCTAAATATAATAAAACAAAAAAAGTCGACAAAAACAAACCAAAAAATTCAGGCATATCTGGGTCTATTATATATTTTTCGATCAATTTTCATTTGTTTGCCAACGCGATCAGTTACTGCGTTGTAAAATGTACATGCCAACCGTCTATGGGTGCTTTAAAGCAGCGCTGACAACTACGCCCTGAAGCGAAGCCGCCGCCGTCGCGCTCGTATTATTTATTAATTATTTTACTTTCTCGCATACTGCTTACGTAATATATTGTACGGTTAAAGCACTGATCGGTTATGTTCGTGAATACACTGCATACCATATACAATGAATTCAATGCCAGAAATATATTTTCATTTAAAGTTTTGAATAAAAAATCTATTGCTTGAAACTTTAATTTTCGCACCAAATGTTCTACGACTTGAAATGAGATTCACCAAAAATGATGACAGTAATTATTACAAATAGTATTACATTACCATTACTAAAGGCGAGAAAGTACGTGCTGTTTTAGCCATAGTTTACAATTATTTACATTTGTGTATAAAGTATTTTATTTCGTTTAAAAAAGTGTGCTTATTTAGTGCATGAGGTATTATAACGTATTTATTGATTCAGTTTTTCACATATGCTGTTGCTACTGTTCCTCAATCTGGCACTCTCATTTTAATTGTTTATAACTGAGTAGAAAGTATTTCATTTCGGTAGGAAATTAGCACGGTACGTAATTAGAGCATTACTAATGCGTATTTACTTTTTAATTTTTGATAAATGGATTACTAGCTGTACGTCGAATACCCCCCGCCCTATTTGCACCTGTGTTTTTCAATTATTATAATATAGTTTTTTTCGCTTCAAAATTAGTACACAATTAGTGCTTTTTTTCCCTTCGAATCGGCTATCATTGGGCCACGCGGTACGTGCATTCCACCGGGGCTCAGATTGAATATCGGAGTAGATGCACGTACTTTTTATAGAGGGGGGAAGGAATCTGCACTTTAATGCAAATTCCATTTTTATACCCCAGGGATGTAGCCCTGGGAGATGAGGTGAAGTTATGATGATGATGGAATAGACACGCACAAACATACTAAGATACACACAACACAATCTTGCCCTAGGCGGAACTCGAACCCACTATCCTCTGGTCCGAGACCGCTACTGCACTAGTCTTAGCGATCTCGGCAATTGGATCGACAATTAGTGCAGTATTATAGCATATTTGTTTTTAATATTTTGCAAGTAGGGGTGCTAGCTGATGTCAAACCAGCACTCCCTCTTTTGCATGTGTTTTTTTTTTCATAATTGAGCACTTTCTTTTATTTTGGCACAAAATTATAAGCTAGTTGATTTTTAATTTCTGATAAGTAGGGGTATCAGCTTGACAGAGGTCCCTGTGATCGCGCCCGACATTAGGTCTTCAAAGCCTTTTTAGTCTGTCGTCAGAATTACCGTGAAGGTAGCAATTGCGCTTGGAGTCTCGGAAATGCGCACCAAGTTCCGAGGAACATACAGGTTGCAAAGAATCTGGAAAATTACCAAAAACATCTCATACTGGAATCTATGCTTCAGAGGACAAAACGGTAAAGGAATTTTTGAATGCTAATATTATTACAAGGGATACACTGATGTGTTTTTACCGCATGAAATGATTCACCCCATATAGGGAGTAAAGAATGAAAAAGCTGAAAAAATTTATAAAATATAAAATAATAGGTTGCCATTCCCGGCAAGAGACTGAAGCCCTCTTTGTATCTTGGCCATCAGGTAAGCCTATTCCCACCGAATGAGGCATCTTCTCAAGAATCAGAGTGAATACTTCTTGAGATACACAAGAGGAATCATCCATATAAATTCAAGTTTGTTCCTTTCAGTCCTTCGATCCCATAGATACATCGGAAATCAAGTTTTTTAAATGACATACAAAATAATTATTCGACACCATGTTTTGACCTTTTTCATTCACAGAGATGTTTGACACTTTTCTTTAAATGATCAAGCCATTTATGTTTGCAATAACAAATAAATCAACACCTGCATGCTATTCAATCACCATAATATGCCTTTTGTGCTAAAAGCAATAGCCCACTGTATCATCTTGATTTCCCTCCACATGGAACACCCAACTGCATTGTAGCAATCAGCATTTAAGTCATTATATTGCAAGTAAATTACTACTTAGGAAGATCAATCTAAGAAATGACAAAATTTCTTTTATTAATTTGTTGAATTCTTTCGATACAATAGCAGAGACAATTCAGCTCTATTTCCTCATATTCAACCTCGTACAGATACACACGTACGTGCATCCTTATACAGTGAACCTCGCTCGTGGCACATAGCGAAGTCGCTTGCTTTTCGCTGCACTTTTCTGAGGTCCGGGTTCGATTCCCGTCGAATCTCATGTGAAATTTGTTCCAACAAAACGAGTTTGGCTGCTTCACAAGGGCTAGTCCAATCCTTGTGAAGTATCCTAAACCCTGTCTCTATCTTTATTCCTTCCCAGTTCTGGCCGCTGGGTAGTGACGCAGGAGCGCGTAGCAGGAGGCGCGTACGCGGAGATGCTACCTGGCGGTCCTCTTGACAACTTACTGCGACGTGAAGCGACATGACAGAAGGGTAATGGGAGGATTACTCCCCAGCGCAAAGCGCTCAACGCCCCTTAACGGGCTTGGAGACGCGTTGCGTCAAAATGGAAGACGCAAGAAATTAAAAAAAAAAAAAAACTGTACAATTCTATTGTGATCAGTCACTTTGTCTAAGACATATATAGTACATGTTACATGCATTTTTGGTAAGATTTTCTGTGAAATTTGTCGGTGTCCACGTGTAACTCATCTGTGTCCACGACGAAGAGTCCTCACAGAAGCCCTGATAATATCCTTGACAAGTCAAACATTTTGATTTCATTTGGCTGAAAATTGAAATTTCATTTTCCTTTCTGAAAAGCACATATGTTGTAATAAAAACAGTATAATTTGCATTTTAACACCACTGTAATATTTAGTCAAATATTTTAATGAAAATTCAAAATCCAATCACAAATATCCCGTTTCTGTTTTGTCTTCATTTACCCAATATTTATTTATTTTTTTGCCTTCGGCTTGAAATTGAATTTGTTTCCCGAACAACTGTTTCTCCTCTAATGCCACTATCTTATTCACAAATATTATTAGGGTGGCAAAGTAACTATGTCATGTTCATTGTTTTCAACCAATAGAAGATCTGCAATTTCATTCAGTCAAAGATGTTATACACACTGTCATTCACATTGGCGGATCCGGGGGGGGCATTGCACCCCCCCCCCCCCCAAAGGCCTACAATTTTCACTTACCTTCCTGTATTTGGCAAAATTGATTTAGATATTTATTTATGTTCAAATTATGTAATTATTTAATAATATTGTATACTATCATATCTACAGTACAATAATAATATACAAAATAATAACAAAAGTTAATTATTTAACAAAAATCTTTGATCCCCCCTCCAATGATCGGCTGGATCTGCCCCTGGCCATTCAGTCCCGCTTTATCCATATGAAAACATACAAATTTGCAATTTATATCTCTACAAAGTTAAAACATACAGTAAGTATAATTGAAGGGATTGACGTTTAAGATAATAACAAATAAAGAATTCTTTTAAACATCGTGAAAACACCCAGTGAATGACAGTTTTGTTTCTGTTGACATAACACTATTTGATTAAAATAATAATAAATCTTATCTAGTCTTAAAAAAGCCTACTTCTGATTTTGAGGAAAGATTTAAAGGTTTAGTTAATTAATAATTAATATTAATTATGTGAATGATTAAATGACACTTCTTTAATTAAATAAGTTAGTCCCTTGTGATGAGCACAAGCTACTCCTTATTTCCTGACACCTTCATTCAGAATCAGTGTCAATAAATTGCTTGGACATAAACACACAGATCAGTGGCGGATTGTGACATTTTTTCCTGGTGGGGCCAGGTGCAAAAGCACGCATATCATCTCAGAATCAATAACTTATTTAATTAAAGAAGTGTCATTTAATCATTCATATAATTAATATTAATTAACTAAACCTTTAAATCTTTCCTCAAAATCAGAAGTAGGCTTTTTTATTAAGACTAGATAAGATTTATTATTATTTTAATCAAATAGTGTTATGTCAACAGAAACAAAAGATTTTTGTAAAAATTATGCAAATGCCATAGCTTATCTTTCGGAATACTGATTCTTCTTTCCATCAATTTGTGTAAATGAAAAGTCATTCGGTTGATGTGCTCCTAACCATTTAATATCAATTTTTACTTCAAGAGTCTGTGAAGAAAACGGGAAAAGGCGTAATCAATCCACTGTGTTTATTTTATGGCGTGCAGAACTTCCACGTGCACTTTGGTAACGGCGCAGCCAGACTGCCATTCTCTGAGAAGGGCCCGCTGGTGCGGGCCCCTAGGACTGCTAAAATTAGCAAGCAGTGGTTGCGCCCAGTATGAGAGGGCACTGACATTGTAAAGGGAGTGGAGATACAGCTTTGGGGCCCATGCAGGCCGAGCCCCGTGAGCACTACTAACGCTATCTTTGAGTGCAGCAAGTAACTATGACCCCCCAATTCTCATTATTGGGACTTGGAATGTGTTCTGGGGACAAATTGTCGATCTTCACGAATAAACAATTCTAATAAAGTACTGCAATTATCACAAAGAGATTACTGTAAAGATAAATTAACATTTTTTTGTATTTATTAAATATTAGTGGGGCCCGGCCCCTGTGTGCCCTTAGGATGAACCGCCCCTGACAGAGATTATTCTGTTGCCCTGTCGATTGCTCTATTACTCTTACTCTAATATTGGCATTTCAATAATAAACAATCGGTAGATTGTTTGACTACTCTGTACACAAAAGATCCAACATAAATATGGAATATTAAATTTCAACAAACTTCAAAAATAATTTGAAACTTTCTAACCTTTTTACACTTGAATCCTATATGTGCACAGTGCAAAAAGTTATCACTGTTACCAACATTTTCATGTTGTTTGAACAAAATTGTGTAGCTAATTAAAATTCATTTTTTATGTTCACAATCACTAATCCTATTCATTTGAAATTTTGCACAACATATGTCCAAAATCTAAACAAACAAGTAAAATAATTTCGTTGCCATACAATGTTGTGTTCAGATCTGTGATTGACAAGAGGGAAAATCAAAAATTTGTGAAAATTTTGAAAGAAAGAAAAACGCCTGATTTTTAACATTTCTTTCTGTAATGGCAATATCACTAACAGGCAAGGAGGGTTATATGGAGTAACCATCAGGCAAGAAAGAGACAAGAGATAGCTCCATGTAATTCCGAATGGAAAACTAAAGTTGAGATGCTCTATAGAATTATCATACATTTTCTTCACCATCTATACCAGATAACTTTGGTATTCTTCTTCTTTCATATTCCATAATTTACATCTCATAACATTTTAAAATATCTTCCCAATGTCCACGAAGGTTTTGTGTGTCTGTTAAACTTCACACCCATTTCACTTTCAAAATTTTCATTTCATTTCAAGAAAAGCAAATGTCATAATTATTGAATGACCTTTTCTAAATCTTGTTGTTCTTGTGGTAGAATGAAGTTGATTGATTGCAATGAAGCTGGAATTGAAGCTGTTCTGTTATTTTCAATTTTCACATACCTTAGAGCACGAGATAAAAATATCTATAGTTGTAATACTTACTTCAATCTCCTTTTTTTAACACATAGAATAATTGGTGACAAGTAATTCATAATTTCCTACATGTATTGAAATTGAAAGAAAACTATGCAGCCTTCAGCCATGTGAAAGGTATCTTTGCTTTCATTAGACAGTCAGGAATCCGTAAAAAATCTGAAACAATGAAACTGTTTCTATTTTAACTAAAAAATACAAATATTTGATTGCGTTCTTCCACCTATTCTCATACTGTAAATACTGACTAAATTTTTATATTCAGGGAGTCACTAATTACATCACAGCTAACATGTGTCAACAAGGCTCCAAAGAAGAGGCTGACACCATTAAATATTTACTATTCATTTGCTGTATTATGGAAAAGTAATGTCATTTTATCTGCTTGGTAGGTAAAGAACTGTTGAACTGTTTACATACTGTGCTATGTTATTGCAGTATTTGTGAAAACTGTTTTTGTTATATTTAATTGATTGCAGAGTTATACAGGAGTATTTTGTTTGTTGTTCTTGAGCAGTGTACATGCTCCATTTTGGAAAATTATTTTGTGAGTTTTTGTTCAGCATTTTTTAATGCATTATCAAGCTCCTTCATACCTAACAATCTACATTTCCTTTTATTTGTGTTTCTTCATTCAGAATTCACACCTCTTCAGTCCCACTCCATAATTTCTCAAAAGAACACAACCCCTCTTTTCCGGATGTTATATTCAATCATCTGTTTTTTCTCAATTGTCTTTAAAACTTTACGAGCTACGCTTTAACTTCCACACATCACTAGATATGGATTTTTTTAATCATCTGAGCTCCAAGGAGTGTGGTGGACCTCACCCCATCAGACGTGGTATTCTTAACTTTTCTGAAGGTGGGGCAGATAATAAATTAGAGTAAAGTACCATACCACGCACAGTTGGCTGGCGAAAACACTGGTCGTCCTTTCTCACTGTTAAGAGAAACTTTGTAACTTCCCGAGGGTAATCAAGTGACATGTTCAGTGACTGCAGCACTGATGTTGGTGCCAATTGTGAGGTGTGGGAGCTAGTGCACCCAGAGGGGGCACTGAAAAGACCACTACTTATCCAAATATCAATCACAAAGTGGCATTGAAAGCACCTCACCATGTGCACCTCATTGCGGGAATCTGTGATGCGATGTGTAAAGCACTACTTTCTCAAAAATTGAAGAAGCCGGTCTAAATTGAAGAAGCCGGTCTAAATTCATTCAGGAATTTAGACAGGCCTTACCTCCACTTCTAGGTTTAAGAAATGAAGAGACTCGAAGGAATTAACTCCAGGGCATCTTCTAATTAACGAGTTGTTACTGGGAATCTCAAGCAATGATGAGAGTGGTGTTAGTTTAGTAGTTTAGCGATTGATTAGTTTTCAACACTGGCAACTTTTTCAATGGCTCTGCCAGCACTTTTGGCAAAGGTGGTCAAGGGAATATTTATTAAATCTACAACAGAGGCCAAAATTGCAATTCCAGAATGACAATGTGAAGATTAGTGACACAGTGCTTTTAAGTGAAGACTGCAATCCTCCACAGTAATGGAAGCTGGGCTTCATGAAATAATTTTGTCCTGGGTCACATGAACAATTAAAAGTGCAAGTGGTTTTATTCCCATCTCAATGTCTGAGGCCCTTTTCTACCATTTGATCAAGATTACCAATGGTAAATATCACATTTATTGCATGGTTCATTATTTGATTATGCTGTTTGTCATTCTTGTTTAATATTTACAATATCTGTGTTACCTACATATGTTAGATAACAATATGTTTTAATATATATTTAGCCATTCTCTCTTTGTTCCTCACTATTGTTGGGAATTGAGAGTGTACTATGTTGAATTGATATGACCAATGTAGATATGTCATGAGCAAATAAACATTATGTACTAAGAAAGCATCTTTTTCTGGTTTTGTACAATGGTAATATATTTGATAATTTCATACATATTTTCACAGTAATCTTGCTGACATTGGAGATTATTGTAATTTCCAATATGTATTAAAATAGTTTTTTAACCTGCAATAACTTACTAGTTTTCTTTTCTTTCAATCAATTTAGTGTTCACACACACACACATTCACACATACTCCAGTCAAACACTAAAACATATATACATAATTACTCTTATTTACAACTTTACTTCACAACAGTAAACAACATTAGTCAACTGAAATGTCCATTCTTCAGATTTTTTAGACATGTAATTCTTCAATTTTGCATTGTTACAGAACCATACCAATAAAATCAAGCAAACAATTCTCAGAGTACAATGAACATTATATACACATACATGTCATTATACTTCCATATTCCATTAATGGAACCACCAACTATATAAAATTCTGAAATATATATTTATCTCTCCTTAAACTAATGCCATCAGAATTCTTTTAAAAATTAAATTAAACAAATGAATGACTAAATCAATTCAGTTAAACCTGAAAATGGTCATGGAGCAACAATTTGTGATGAAGTATACAACAAGTTCTGAAATCTATATTTGCAAAATAAAAAAGATAGTGAACAGAATTTATAAAATAAATAGAAAACATAACCCTGAAATAGATAAAATAAGCTACAAGAACAATATTATTTAAAATAAGTCATTCAATGCTCATAACTTTAAAGATTTACCAACATGAACTACATTTCTTAAGAATCATCTTCCATTACCATACTTGTAATTAATTTAAAAATATAAAATTTCAGTAATGTGCTGCTTAGAAATATTTAAATATTCCAAAACTCAGGAAAATTACTCATTAATTTAACTCCTATGAACTCTGGAAAATTTTTGGATCAAAAGAGAACAACTTACAGAAGATTGAAGAAGAATGTTGTCACACATTTCATATGCAAATATAATTTACAATGATGATTTTTATGCTAGAGGCTATTATTCCTAATTAAACAATAGTTAATTCACTGTGATGGTCAATTATATTTATGTTAAATAAATGTATTCACTCTTCATTATAGTGAAAAGCCATCATCTTTATAAAAATACAAGTATCTTTCCTCTTGATATACAGCTATAGTAAACTACAGAATTTTTTTATGTGATCATAATAGAAAATTACATTGCTGAATATTCTCATGCTTTGAGTACTTAAAAAAATAAAGCTGAAACAAAAGATGATATCCACTTCTACAATGTTTGTAGTAGTACATTTGTTACATCTGGTAGAGGACAGTCTTAAAAGTAGAATATAAAGAACGAAGAGGAGATTTTAGAAAAAAGGACAGAAAAAATAAAATGTTAAAATATGAAGCGACAGGTTTTTTTCCGTATAACAATAATTACATCTCACAAGTACAAAAAGGATGGAATGTTCAGTTAGAACACTTAACTCAAGGTATAAAAATAATAATAGCCTCCAGCATTAGAATATACATCGTCTTCAACAGAGAAATAAATTGCACTTGCCTTCACAGCACCTCTAACCACTGATGAAATATGTGATAGAAGAAGTATTTTTTTAAGTTATATATAAGGTGTTTCCCAGTGACTCTGTTACATGCTTAATTATTTATTCCCACTTTGCAGCAAAACAACACAATTAAAAATCTGTACCATTTTGAAATGATTTTGCTTTGTCACGGAAAAAGGCAGTGTTCACTGAACTATCTACCGGAAGTATAAGAGATCTGGGTTTACCTGTACTTAAAAAGTCATTATTTTATTTTAATATAGGTCAATAACATGAAACATTCATTGGATGTTTTATTAAATGAAGTTTCACATCAACTTTTTCACTGAATTCTCTTCTTATTCAACTTTTTGGTTTTCATGTTTCACCAGTGGCTCCTGTCAAGAAATATTCATCACCCTTATTCATTCTTTGTAGCTCCCTAATAATGACAATTATCACATGAAGTATTTCAATGTAAAGTCTGTTCCATAATGTAATTTTCACCATCTTCACCATGTTTTATATACAAGCCATATCCCCTGTAAAATAAGACTATTAACATTATATATTATAAGACTATTCTTGATCACAAAAAATTCTGAAGGATAGGGTAATATGGTTCAGAATAAAGAACCATCTGTGTGTATGCCTTCATATGGTTCAACAATTTTATATTGCAGATGAAAGTGTAATATATTATATTTTCAAACATTATTCATACAATTGTATAATACAACTAAAATACTCACTATATACAACTTTCAAAAACAATTTCATTCAACAAAGAAGTTCTTTTCATTTTAAGACAGGTTACTGCTATACTCTACTATGCCGACTTCCTTTATCCAAACTCTCTGAAGAATGACCAGAACTGAGTGTGGATCCTGTGGCAAACAAATGCAAACATTAAGTAACACAGTTGTAATAATAAGTAACACAACAATTTTTTAACAAAGATGAATGAAGTGAACATCTCAAAAATTTAAAAGTGAAATAACATGTCATGAGACAAAATTTGGAAATGAATAGTTAAAATTGTGATTTGCAAGTACATAAGTACCTGTTCTGTTAAGTACAAGCTTTGACAGTACATAAAGTGGTTGTCAAGGTACATACAGTCATACTAATATAAATGACTATTAATACAATCATTAGAAGGATGGAAAGGGTGTTATTACACTTCTCATTATGTATTTTGAAATGTTTAACAGAAGGAATGCCTTATACATAATCTATTTTAATAGAGGATTTCTCAAGTGAACACATCTGATAAAGGAACTGCCAACATCATTCCAAATTCTTATTTATTTATTGGATGGGTAAGAATTCATGAAGTGGGCCACACCAAAAAATGAGTTTTTAGACTTCAACCAAAACCAGACTGTAATGTTGCTTGAGACAAACAAGAACCCACATTTACTTTCAGAAAATTTGCAATACAGGAAAAATTAAACAATTTAAGTTTTGTGCATCATTTAGGTAATTAATGTCTCATAACCTTTTGGCAATATACGTAAATGAACAAATATTTTTTCTAATTATTATATTCATTTTCATATAAATTGTAGTTTGTAATAAAAAACATTAGTTTTTAATTAAACACACGAAAAATGAATTAATTTTTTGATGGTTAATAAATTTAGTTTTGGACTTCTTAAACACTACTGCAAATATGCAGACAATAAAATTTAATGGCCTGCATTAACAAACTATTGATATAGTATTGTGCACCAAAGTACACATGTTGCAACACACCTTCAATAACACTCATGAATAGAATAAATGACTTAAAATTTGTATAAATTTACATTTTACTGGAAATCAAATGAACGAAATTAAGGCACATTTCAATAAAATAAAGGTATCTCTATTTCTCACAAGCGACATTACAAACACACTTGTTTGGATTGAAATCTAAAAATGTTTTGGTGGTGGCTCACTTCAAATCTTACCAGGGTAAGAAACCATGATCTCAAACTTTTAGGTGTTCTATACCTTCAGTAACATCAAATTACAAAAATGTTGTGGCAATCAGTTTCTTAAGCCTGAATATAAAAATATTTCTGAATATTTTAAAAATGAGTAAATAGCTTTAGGACTTTAAATTATGTGTTTATAATTTAAAGTTCTAAATAAGTCCTTAATATTTTATTTCAATAGCCTTCTTTATTTCCACATGTGAACATTTATTTTTATGGGTTGCAACTACTCTGTTTTGAATAATTTTTCTATTTAAAAGTTCAAACATTTAGAATACTCATTAGTTAACAATGAAATCATAAGTATTATGTGAGTGAATTATCAGATTTCAATTAAGATTTAGTGAACTGCAGATTATAAACTGTCAATACACCGTAAAGAATTTGAGATTATAATTTGATTCACCCTTTTATATTCTGATACTACCATATACAGATAAACAATAGAAAACATACAGATTTACAGTGCTCAGGAACATCAGTATGTTCCAGATTCCATTGTGCTCCAGAACTGGCGAACTTTTGAGAAGGTCTTCCTTCCTTTGAGCAGCATAAGCACAAAACAAAAATTGTACATGTAAAGCATGCATCATGCACTTAATATAAATTGCTTGCAAACCTTTCGGTTCACGTGGAGGATCCCTGTGCAGAGGTCTGAAGCTGGACCTTGGGGGATCACCACGTTCATCCCACTTTCCAGGTGAAAAAGGACCAGTATATGATGGAGTGCTGCTTGTAGGTGGGGTCTGATGGCGATATCTACTTGGCGAATCTTCATAATGTGGTGGTGATCTATATGGGCGGTTAGGAGGAGACATAGGAGGAGAGTGTTCAAAAGGTGAGAAACTACCACGTGGTTCAGGAGGAGGGGAAGACATTCTTCCCAGTGGAGGAGGACGAAGATCATCGGGAAAAAGGCCTCCAGGAGGAGGGGGCATAGGAAATGGCATTCCTGGAGCTCCAGGAGGCAAAAAAAGAGGCAAACTGGGAAATGGCCCTGGGGGAAGAGGTTGGCCACCTGGAGGTAGTAAGGGAGGAGACCCAGGAAGTCCAAAATGCAAGGGAGATGATGGCAATTCTTGAGTTTCACCCATATGAGCAGGTGAAGATGACATCTCTCCATTATGTTCTAGTGCTATTGTTCCTCCTGCAGACACAATTACAAGTTAGTATCAAGATTATAATTTTTATTTATTTAAGGTAAAAAACAAGGTGTTACATGAGAGAGAAGTATAATCAGTGCACGTTTTCTTGGGCTCTGGAATCCCTATCCCCTCTCTTTTAATACAATTAGTTGAATTGTGAATAAAGGTTCTAAGTATTTTTGGCGAACATTTGATAATAAGAAATATTGACTATTTGTTTAATGTAACCAGTTGCATAAGCAAATGAGCTACAAATTGTATTTGATGGTACTACTGAAAAAAAAAAAAAAAGGAAAGAAAAAAGAAAAGAAAAGAAAAGAAAAAAGAAAGAAAAAAAAAAGTCCCCACTAACACCAACTCAAGAAAACTTGCATAGATAGAGAATCTTTATTTATGTCAAGAAGCAAAACATAGCGGGCCATCTCAGCATTTGCTTAAAAGATCAAGAAAAAATGGATGAAAATTCAATCAAGATGGGGGTCATTGACCCTGAAACAGAAGTACAATACATGTTTCAAGCAAATCTTTTAGAATTACAAAATACATATAGTAACTAATGCATTAATTACATTTTAAAAATAAATATGTTTGTGTTTGATTCCCAGAATAGTCTCCAATTGAATACAAACAGTTATTCAGTAGAAAAGATTTTACCTGCCATTTAAACTTGCAAATCATTTTTAAGTGTTTCAGGTCGGCTAGAAAAATGCTGTAAAATAGCATGTACATGTGAACTTTTTGTAGTGAGCTATTGACATAAGATACCTGACTAATACCATTCCTATTTCCTGTTACCATTATAGATATTTATACTGATGAAAATATGTTCTCCTCTTAAGTTAATCAGTTTTGACAAAATCTACTTATTCATACATGAAGACTGAAGACAATGGTAGGATTCTAATCCTAATAAAGAGCAGCTTCCAGGAATGGTGTGGTATTTGCTTATTATTCATACAATTTTTATTTTTGTAATTTATAAGAACTTCAGGATGTGTTTCCTCAGAATATTATGCCATACCTAAGGTGGGAAAGTACATTTGCAAATTGTACAGAATGTATAGGCTGACTGAATTTGAACAAATATTTGAGAACACTGACAAAAGAAATTTAATAATCAAATTCAATTTCATTTTGATTGTCTTTTTTGAAAACGTAGTTGTTTTGAAAATATTCCTGGTGTTTAAGGATGTACCTACTGAGTATGTGTATAAGTGCGTGTATAATGGCAGCGAGTTAATAGGTGTGTATTTACAAACTGTTCACAATAAAATAGATGTAATAACAATGAAGGATGAATGCATTGCTTGATATTGTATAATTAGCAATGGAAACATGTATAAGAGTATTATTTTATATTGCTACTTTTATTTATATTCTCTTTAAAATATCATCTGGTATTGCAATATTTCCAAGAAAGCAAATGCAAGTATTTGACTATTTGGCTTCCATTTGACTATTTTTCTGATGTACTGGAGTAAAATATACATGAGATAATGAAATTTTATTGTTATTGAAGAGGGCTACCATGGAATAAAAATGCTAAAATGACCCCAAGTGTTTTGAACAAATTCTGTGTAGATTGTTTGGGACAGAGAAAAACTAAGACTGACCAATTTTCAGATCTCCTCCTCCTTTCGTTTCATTTGATAATTTTTGTTGTATTCTTTAAAATTTTACTTCATTTATTTATATACCCTGCAGGAGGCAATAACAAGTCTGAAGCATGTTACAGTCATGTTACATGCTATGACAGTACAGCAGTTACAGGTTATGACACAACACAAAGAATTTAATGCATACAAAAGCTTTGGACTTATAACAATTACATATTTCGTAAGTTATAAATAGGGCCCAGATTCTTAGGTTTTAACCTATTTTATTCCTCCCATCTTAATGTCATTATTTTAATTCGCATACTCATTTAAATCATTTCTGAGGCAAATGTGTGAATCCTATAGATCCTACAAAAGGCAAAAATGGGTCATGATCCTAAACCAGGCTAACTTAGAATTTCTAAAAACAATATGTGAAGTTGCCTTAAGAAAAAACATTTCATTACAGTTGATTGGAATTTTATGGTGGCCTGGACTCAGCGTTTAAGGTTGCTGATTTTATTGCAACTAATTAGATTAATACTAAGTTCCTGCTATAAATTAGAAGTCTTTTATTAGTCTTTTATTAGTTTTTTATTAGTCTTTTATTAGTTTTTTATTAGTCTTTTTTATAGTCTTATAGTTTTTTATTAGTCTTCTTCTAAACGAAGCAATAAACATCATGTAAGCTGTTTAATGGAAGTACCAGGGACTGTAGGTGATGTGTTCTCATCAAAGATCTCGAAAATTCAACGTAATCCTGGTTATGCAAAAATGAAAGACACAAATGGAGATCTTCTATGAGAAAAAAGGTTAGAAATTACCTTGAAGACCAAAAGCAGAGGCATCTTCAAAATATACACCACTACCTTCATGTTGCAATGAGCAAATCTTTCATAGTTTCAGTTTGCATTGAGAGACAATAGGAAGTCCTTCACATAAGTAATTTAGGGATTGTACAGTTGACTTTGGTTATAGTGTCCTTGGATATAGTGAACCCTTGGTTATAGAGAGCGTAAGTCACGGATCCTGTTTCACTTACTTTTACAAATAAGCATAAGAAGATTCGGTTATAGTGAACTTGAACCTCGGCTGTAGCGAACGTAGGAAATAAACATGGTGACATGAAGCATGCTACTGCCACAACCCCACAGCCTGGGCTTCCCTGCGCCGCATGGAAAAGCGATTAGTTTCATTAGGCGCTTAGGCTATCCCGCTACAGAAAGGATCTCATATGATATTAGGCAAGTAAAAGGGTCTTGGGAGAGCAGGATGATGTTCCAACAGTGGAAGAGCCATTGAAGAATGTCAAGACTGCATTACGATACTTAGAGATGATGGACAAGGCAGAATCAAATATGGAAAGAGCATGAACTCTGGAGAAGGATCTAGAGAAATTTCTAATGTAAAAATGTATGAAGCAAACAATTGAAAATAATTGATTTTCTAAGGACAAATAAACATATTGAAATTTTTAGTTTGTGGTGTTAATGAATTTTGCTGTATCTGTATATTAATAGATCAATCATTGTGGAGAAATCTATTTAATTTTGACATCATCAGACATAGTGAGCCAAAAATGTTAGTCCCCAGAAGTTATTATAACTGGAGTCGACTGTATATGGTTGTTTATTACATCAGTGCATCTTAAAGAAAGTGAAATTTTGGTTTGGATTGTAATTTTTAGGGGAATATGTAAGAAGCTGAAAAATTATTCTTAAATGTTTGTGCATTTTTAAGTTCTTTGCATCCATTTAGAATTGACAACATATTAAAATCAATTAGTAATTTAAATTTGTTATTTTCTGCAATTATTGTTTAGTCTGATACTAACATGATTAGAAATAAGGATAAATACCCAAAATGGGCTAAACTGACTTTTCAATGTAACTAAATGACTTCAATAAAATCCTAAAAATCCAGGCCCACCATATAAATTAATGACTAATAACAATTTAAATTAAAAATCAGCACTTGACAATAATAAAAAAAAACACCAACCACAATAAAATCACAAAAAATTAAAATGTAAAAAATTAAAGCTACAAAGATCAATACAAATTACCACCAAGCATATAGATTAAATAACAACAATAATAATAATAATGATATTTTTAGTTTAAAAAATTAAAATAACACATGAATTAACAAAAACTTTTCTTTCTTGTTTTTATTTTCTTATTTTTATTTAGAAGATTTTTCTATACATGTAAAATTTTACATTTTCTTACCAAATGTTGATATGATATTTTTAACTTTTAGTACCACAGTACTAAAAGTAACTTTTAGGACTAGTAACATTTAAGTTCATCTGGCTCTTCATTGTAATTCCAACTCCATAAAAATGGCAATTTTTGCCTACTTGTAATTTGACTTTTGGTAAAACTAAATGTTTATGTTTTGTAATACTAATTGAAGGTTTTTATATATTATTGATGATGTTTTACTATTTAACCTAGTGAAATCATAGAATATTCAAATAATATACTTATGAGACCTTAAGTGGTCCATCAGTCTGAATTAATTTAAGTATTTTATTCTATAATGTGATGAACGAGTATAAAGTATTGATGTAAGACGATTCAACACAACAATTCCACACATTGCGACACTTAAAAAGACCATAATAAACAGATGGGAGGGATGGTTTATGTAATATATTTTTAAATTTTGAAAATATAAAAATCAAGTATTTTGTTTCTTGTATAATTTCAGTGATGTACAAATCCCATTTTATTTAATATGTTTATCAATTAGGTTACAAAGGTATTTGATATTATTTATTTTTGAATTTGGATATTCTAAATCTCGATTGATTGATTGATTTTTTCGTGTTTCCGGGCACGTCAACTACTCCGGTCATTAGTCCCGTTAGTGTAGTGCTTGTTTCTTCTCGGGAGATGGCGGTGATCTTCCTCCGCTGGATGGCGAGATCCGGCGCCGACCTACCGTCGGCTAGTGGGGTTTCCACCTAACCTGGACTCTCCCACCAGCGGGGCACTGCCCCAGCCGGGACAAGCTCTAAACTCCCGACCGGTCTCCCGACATGTGTGGTAGTGTAGTGCATGTTAGTGTAAGTGTGTGTGTAAGGGGAGAGGATAGAACAAGGAAGAGGAAGGACAGATCGCACGCGGTCCGTGGCCGTGTTTGGTAGGGTACTGCTCTGGCATTCGCCTGGGGTTGACCGGAGAAACCACGGTAAACTACCGATCAGAGCAGCCGGCCGCAAGAATTCTCCTCCAGGCAGCGACTGAATTCGACCTGGCTGAAAAGCTAGTGTCGAAAATCCTGCCGCCGTCAGGACTCAAACCTAGGACCTCCCGGTTAGAGGCGCTGCAGTGACATCAGTTGATGCACTGAGCTACCGCTACTGGTCTAAATCTCGACATACAAGTTATTGGATTAACTATCAACATAATTATCGAAACACAAATTTGATCTTATCAATATAATCTTACAATATAAATGTTGTAAGAACGGAAATGGGTGAGAATTACTACATAAATACTCAATTAAAAAAACCACAACAGCACAAAATTATTAAGTTAATTTTTGGTGAAAAATTTCAATTTGTAAGATGACTACATGCGAAAAATATCAAAAAATATTTTTTATTCCACAAAGATGTTGCCACAGAAAAATCAGTTGCTTTGCATGTGCAAAATTTTTACGTACATTTTAAAGACATTTTTGACAAATGAAACAGATTAAAAAATTCAACAGCTTATTCTTCACAATTGCTATATTATTGTTTATCTAGTAGAGCTCAACAGCACATGCTTTCTCAAATTATGTCTAAATTGGCAATTTTCAAAAATTCAGCAGGTTCAACAAAAGTGAGATCTGTACCATTCTTTTAAACAATCCTTGATCTGTCAGCGGAAAATATATGCACTGTTTATTCAGAAAATGTTTTTCTTTTTATAAATTGCATTAAATATTAACCACAATTTATGCGAAAAGTACTCAATTTTACAAAAAATTGTACATGATGTTTTTTAAGCTGATTTTTTTGAACAGATTCTGTTTTGTAGACAAAAACCTTATCTTCAATATTGTAGTTTTGAAATATTAAGTTAGCAATTTTCAACAGTACATTCCCTCCTCCTTCAATTTATCAACAGAATTAATTTCTCCATGCATCACAAATAACTTCAAGCGTTAAATTTGGATTAGAGATGAACATATTTTTATTTCTTTTGAATGGAGGGGAAGAAAAAAAGGAAAAATTGGGGGTCCAATTGAGTTGGGGTCCTCCCCTCCCTTCTGGTCACTCCTGGTTACATGCACTACACTACCACACATGCTGAGAGGCTGGTCGGGGGCTTAGAGCTTGTCCTGGCTAGGGTGATGCCCTGCTGATATGATATATCTGGTAGGGGAAAACCCTGTTGGCTGACAGATAGGTCAGCACTGGATCTCCTCATCCAGTGGAGGAAGATCACTGCCACCTCCCACAGAAAGAACATGCCCTTATAAGACTAATGACCTTAGCAGTTTATGTGCCCATTATCACAAATCAATCAATCAGACAGATATAGTATGTCGACAATATGTATGTAGAAATGTACGAGATGTTTTTTTTCTTTACCTACAAACTCGATTGATTTGAAGAGTTTAAAGTGGGATTATGCAGTATATTACCACCAAGTATGACAAATTTGCTTTTGCTCGTAAGAAGAAAGGAAAACAATTATTCTTGCTTTAAAGGCTAAGGGGACCCAATCTAACCTAAGTTATTTTCTTTTTTAACATTAGAATCTTTACAAAAAATATTGATTGTCGGTGTTTCATAAATAATTCCATCCAATCTTTTGTGGATTGTTGTAGCTGGTTTTATTAATTTATTCAATGATCATTATGAAAATTTAGGGAGAAGTTACAAGGAAACAAAAAAATGACATAAAGGAGCAAAGTACATAGTTCTTTATTTATTTATATATTTATTTATTTAGTCAAAAATAGTAAAAAACTGTGTTACGTATGGGGGGAAAAATCACCTGTGCACGCTTTCTTGAGTTTCAGAACCCCTTCCCAACAATTTAACTATTAATAGTTGAAAGATGAAAAAAGTTTAATAATAATAATAATAATAATAATAATAATAACAACAACAATAATAATAATAAAATTTAAATAAGCACGAAATTAACATTTCAAAAATTAGATATTTTTGTCCACGAGTTATAGAAAACTTATTTGTATCTGTAAATGAACTGCAGATTTGGTTTTTCTGTATTGCTAACAAAATAGTCATTCATCCTCTACTACCACTACAAGCAAAAGGAGAGCTCGACAAAACATGTGCATAGTGAAGCTACATTTACATCCAGAAGCAAATGAAGGGGCCATATCAGCATTTGCTCAATGAATCAGGGAAACTGGACAAAAAACCGATTGAGATGGAGGACATTGATCCGGAAGCTGAAGTATATTACTTGTTACAGGTATATTAAGTCTCTTTATTTTTTAATTTTTTTATACAATACAAATGAAAACTAATTCATTATACTATACTACATTGTTTTGTTAAAATAAACATTATTTTTCTTTTTGATGATCAGTATAGTCTCTAAGTGTATAGAAACAGTTATGCAGGAGAAAAGATTTTACTTTTAACTTAAATTTGTGTATCGATTTTAATTGTTTAATGTCATCTGGCAATGCGTTGTAAAGTAGCATACATAGTATGTGGATTTCTTGCAGTGAGCTGTTGATACTGACACTTCATGAACATGATTTCTATGTCGTGAGTAGTAATTATAAATATCAGTATTACATGAAAATATGTTCCCATCATTAAGTTGGTTTTGAAAAATACTACAGATTCGTAAATAAATAGGCAAGGCAATGGTAAGATTCCAAGCTCAATGAAAAGAGGCTTGCAGGAATCACGTGGATGGCATTTTTTCATTATTCACATAATTTTCTTTTGCAATCTAAATGTCTGGGTACTAAAGAATGAGCTTCCCCAGAATATTATGCCATATCTCATGCGGGAATGTACCGTTGCAAAATACATGCAACAAGTAGTATGAAGGCTGACAGAATTTGAAAGAATTCTGAATGCGTAATATAATGAACTTAATTTAGTGTTTAATTCTGTTGTATGTACATTCTTAAAGCACATTCTAAAAGTTATGTGTATTCTTAAAAATATATTCTTTTATGCCTTACAGTGAAAGGCAAACACCGTTTTCCAAATGTTGATTTTAATTTATCATTAAGTGAATACATCCGGTACTAGAATACATTGTCCATTTATTGTAGACTTTTTGTTTACCAACAAATTTCTCTAATAGAGAAAACAATCCTCAGGGTATATTGCATCATGCAATTGTACACCACTTCTTATTTATTTCTCTTCCCAATCGACTCCCGAGAGCCAAGGGATGGAACAGACGCCAAATTTTTCAGACACAGCGCACTGTGTAGGCATAGCAAAGCAAGCATCTCAAACGATGGTTATACACTGATTTCATGGGCCAACCGCTCCAGGAGCAAAAAGGGAAGCTGGGAACTGGTCCTCAAAAGACCGGCCTGAACAGCCCTATACTATAACTATACTATGACAGCCTAATATGTCAATTTTAGGAAATACACTCTACATTTCAAACATGGCATTTAAGATGGTTTACTAATACACAGATTCTGAGGAAGAAAAACAGAGGAGAATGTGTACTAGTAATATTGTTGCTACAAATGGATACTTTTAAATGAAAACTAAAATATATCTCCTGCAAACGCAAGAAGAAAATTGAAAGGCTTTTAGGAGATTTGATCTGTACATTTCATTATTAAATGAAAATTTTATAAATATTTACAACTTCAGAGTTATTGTTTGAGTGTTGAGGGCAACATCCCATGTAAAACATAATACAGATACCTCCAAGTGTGTGCACATGACGAATTTATGAAATGTTCACTGTTGACAATATGTTGATCCTGTGTAGCAACACTTAAATCTCAGTTGGATTAAAAAGAGACCATAATACCAGTGCAAAAGTGATTCTATAGCAAATAGAAAACTGAAAAAAATCTTGCTTTAATTACGTTTAAAAATAAGAAAAGTCTGTTTTTAATATTCGATTTAAAATCTAGCAAATAAACAGTAAGAAGTCAATTGAAAAACTCTACTTACTATCAGGAGGTTTTCCAACATCTGGACCAGGTATTGTACCAACAAGCCTTCGTCCTGACATGGTCAACCTGTTTCTTAATTGACTTGCTTCTTGTTTGCTTTCTTCCATACGACGTTCAGCTTGGCGAGCAGCCACCTGTACAAGAATATTGGTTTAAAAGAAAATTTAAATGATCAATTTTAAAGAGATGAACTTTTTTTTTTGAAAACCACTGCTGTTGATTTCTTCAATATTTGTAAAAGGTGTTTCACAACCAATATTTACAAAATCCTCAGTTGCTATACAAAAACGTAATGAATAAACACAAAGGAACAAAGAATCTACAGGTTAATAGTATATCTACTATTCAGACAAAATTACTTTCCAATGGACATGCTACTGAAATTCATTTTTGAGAGTTATTTCCTGTAAGAATATCAAAAATATTTAAATTAAAAACTACACTGTATTTACTAGCATTTGTTTTCATACTATGAACAAAAACACTGATTTGATGTTAACTTAAATGGTAATTTTTGTATCAAAATTTAAATATATTCATCCAATGAAATGTCAGAAAGATTTATGAACTTAAAAAAATTAAATACCCTATGTGTACAAAGAAAGAGTAGCATCAGTCTGCAACTTTTCATGGTCAATTAGTTACATATGATCAAAGACTGAGAACAAAAATGAAATTAATCATTCTCCGTGTACCTAGAAATATTTCAGAATTTCAGAAGGGGAAACTTCACTTTATTACCTTTGCCAACTGTACATATCCAATTTGAAGAAGTGTCCAAGACAGGAAAGTCGGCAAGATTTTGAAAGAAAGAAAAATGAAATCAGGTTTATACATAACTTACCTATTATGCAATACATTATTTCACATCAAATATTAAAGATACTATTATATTAAATACTAGAGCGGGCAGACGGACGGTCGGACAGGTGGACGCACGGTCAGACAGGAGGTCGGACGGTTAGATAGGTGGATGGACAGGCGGACACATGGTCAGACAGGTGAACGGACGGTCGGATAGGCGAATGGACAGATTGACGGGTGTGCGGGTGGAGATACAGACGATTTGCTGTCAATGGAGTTTTCGGTATGAAGGACCAATAAAATATCGATTCTGAGGAAGTAAATTACTTTGCACAGGAAAAAGACATCCACTTTTTCATTTCCAGGGCTCAGCAATAAGACTTTTTATATCGAACATTCGCCGTTTCTTGGCGCACAATCTCTCTTCTCAGGAAGTGCAAGAAAAAAATCGGAGACTATTTGAGAAAATCTTGTTTTCAAAATGGCCTTTATTTCATGCAAAATTGCGCCAAACCTACTCTTGTTTTGAAGTAATTGTCTTCATTGATCTCGTGTTCCGATCTCTTCAACACTTAATGTTTTAAAAAATCTATCTTCTTTTTAAAAGTTGCAGGTATATTAAAAATTTTCCTATGAAATTCTGGAAATACTTGAAGGACAAAATAATAAATAAATGGCAGGTTTAGATGAATTTCCAAATTAATTGTTGTGACTTGTGCGTCTTCTATTAAACAGCCGTTAACTCACATTTTTAATGCTTCTTTAGGCACCGGCATATTTCCAGATATTTTCAAAACAGCAAAAATTATTTTTTTTATTGAATCTCCTCACTACAAACTTATGTAGTAATACGAAAATATTGTAATGCAAGGGGAGCAATCTGCAATTTCTCGACAGGAAACTTGTATAGTGGGGCCCTGATTACTATCAGGGCCCCACTATACAAGTTGTGGAACTAGAGGAACTAGAGGTGCTACAGAATGGCACAGACTTTCTCGTAGCAATGTTTTCTAGTTTCCTTGGCGTGGGTCTGGGTCCATTCTATGGCCAGCTGCCACCTATCAACACCAAAAGTACATTTTCTTGACATTTTTCTTAACTTCTCGGTAACTTAATAGTAGAACTGAAATATTACTTCAAGAATATTAAAGAAGAGTAAAATCTCGTCCAAAACATAAATTTTTTTGGAAATTTTGAAGCCGTTTTTAAGAAAATGGCGATTAAGCATTACTGTAAATGCGAAATTTGAAGCTTTCTCACAGGAATCTATTGAGCTTTTGAAAAACTTCATTTGAAGTACTTTCAAGCACTTCCACTCACAAATGAAATAATGCATACAAATTGATAGATATGTGCATATTAATGGCGTGAGAGACATTTAAAAAAAATACCGGCTGGCGGCGCTAGTCAAATTCGTTTACTACGCTCCGTGAAGTCATGAAGGTTAAGTTAATTCGAGACTCACGGGTTCCTGGTTGGGTGACCGGCTAGGAACCCTGGGGTCTAATGGCGTCGAGCCCCTGGCTGAAGGGATAAAAGGCACTGACTGACTGCAACGTGATGAGACTCGACCAGTAGAGTAATTACTCTATAACAGAAATTATAGTAATTACTTGGTAACCGAGGATTACTCCAACAAAAGCGCTCAACGCCCAACAAGGGTTAAGAGACGTGTTTTGTCAAACAATGACGCAATAAATTTAAAAGAAAAAACATTTTTGTAATTTTTGAAAAAACAAAAGAATAGAGCAATAGTTTAGCAAAGTTTATGTCATCGGATAGGGTTGGTTGGGCACAAACACTACCAAAAATTTAAAGAAAAATTTCGGAGCCGTTTTTGAGAAAATCTTGCTTTGGTAATTTTTTAAAATTGCAAATATTGCATGCTCTATTGCACACAACAAAAATTGCAAAACTAAAATTTTCAAAAAAGTCTACATGGCCTTAATGAAATAACTATTTATGGACGAAAAATTTAATTTGAAGGAAAAATCTGTCTTCAATTTTATAGTCGTAGGAAGCCTCCCCAAAAAAACCAATCCTTTGCAATTCTCGAAAATTCAGAGATAACCGTGCAAATGGGACCTATGCCACCTTTACAAGTGTATTTTACTCTATTATTACAAGAATTTAAAGAAAATATTTGGAACCATTTTTCAGAAATTTTGAAAATGTCCGGGGGCTTCATGTAAAGTACCCCCAAATATAAAAGAATGTTTTTCAAAATTTCAAAGCTTCAACTAGAACCAGATGGACAGGAGTTTCTTCAATTTGGGAAAGAAAGTACATGTGGGTTTAGGCGCGAGGTTTGTTCACAGATGACGGTCGGTCGGTCGGTCGGTCGGTCGGTCGGTCGGTCGGTCGGTCGGTCGGGCGGTCGGTCGGGCGGGCGGTCGGGCGGTCGGTCGGTCGGTCGGTCGGTCGGTCGGTCGGTCGGTCGGTCGGTCGGGCGGGCGGGCGGGCGGGCGGGCGGGCGGGCGGGCGGGCGGGCGGGCGGGCGGGCGGGCGAGCGGGCGGGTGCGGCCGGCCGGCCGGCAGGCAGGCAGGCAAATTTTGAAGTGTTATGTAGTGTTAGAAATAGTATTTTTGACGCGTTTTGCATCAAGACCTTTCGTGACCTCTCCGCCTCCCCCAAGGGCAAACCGTTGCATCCGCAGCGGGACGGTACGCGAAGGAACTGTTCGCGAGGAACGGTACGCGATGTCTATCAATTGGTGTCAGATAACTATGATTTCAAAATTTATAGCGTGTTTATTCTCTAATTGGTCGTCTTCGTTGGTCTCTTTTTACTTCAAAGTGCAGAGTATGCGTTTTTAATAAATCTATCGCCGTCAGCTCTAAGGATATAGTGATTCCCAAAGTAGTCTAAGTGGACCTCCAGGGGTCCACGGGAGACTCGACTGGAGGTCTACGTTGGCGTGAAAAAATGGGGGTTCACAAGTTGTGAGTGGGAGTCCACAAAAATGTATCTGGTTTCGATAGTAAAGAACAAAAATGTTGGCTTTACCTATCAATGTAGACCCTAATGATAATACTCTACTCAAAAAAATTAAGGCAGCAAATAAAAAAAAATCAAAATTTTTCTATGATTTTTGACAGGCTGTATTTCGGTGAAAAATGGTCGAATTGAAACTTTAAATCAAGCATTTTGAAGCTTTAAGATTCTAATTTTCAGATTTTTTTTGTTATTTTTAAGGAGCTATGGTATTCATGCAATCCTAACAGCGCGAAAAAATAATATTGCAATTTTTTCTCCACGGGCTTGAATTTTTTTTTCAGTTAGGCTGGCATATGAATAAGATGGCCTGTTTATTTAGCATTAATTTCCTTTTTTTAAAAACCTCCCTTAATTTTTTTTAAAAAGTAGTGAATTTTAAGGTCAGCGACTGTTACTTGTAAAAACTCAGTACAATGCGTGTCGCTTGCAAAGCGCCGCCCGACCGCCCGCAACGCTTGTTCAGACGTGCGCAAGGACAAAAATAAGACTTGTGCTGAGCTTGCAATCTTGCATGAACTTGTTTGATTTTTCACCAATATAAATACGAATGTCAAGGACAAACGTTACACATTTGTTTCCGAAATTTTGAAAAGAAAAATATGAGTGAATCGATGTCCGTGTTTGCCTGTGCAGAAAAAAGTAAATACATGCCTATTTGTTATACATACTTTTATTTTTATATTATTACATATTATAATAATTTGTTATGTTTGCGTGTAGTTGGTAAGTAATAAAAATTAAATACTGAGCAGGGCCATTATTCGGAACTTCTATAAAAGAACAAAATTCCGAGAAAGATTGAACTTTTACTACTTTTTTATTATAAAATTATTTATTTACCCCACTGTGGTGATTTACTAAAGGAGAGGTGTATGATTGACCTGAATGTTTGTACATAAGTCAGTGCCCTCGCAGTTGCCAATGCTAAATGACTGAAAATATTTCCATAAATTGTACGTGTCTTTATCCCCCTCGTCACGAATATCGAAGTAATAAATAAATCATTAAACTCACAGAGTTTTGATATCAAAATATTCTTTAAAAGTATTTTCTCGCGAATTTACTGAAATGTATCAAAATATAATTAGTCAAAAAATGTTTTTTATTACATTAAAATAGGTTCAGCCATTTTGTGAAAACCTCTATATGGGTCTTAGCGGTTTATTGCTTTTAATAATTAAAATCAGTTTTTACGCCGGCATTTTGCTTTTCCGCCGGCATTGCAATAATTAAGTAATCCTACTTTATTCTATTAAAATAGCCATTTCCTGTAAAAATCGCCTTATGATTATTAAATCAAACATTTTCTCCTTTATAGGTAGGTAACTGATACGAAAGATGGCTGACTCTAAAAAGAAATGTCGACAAGTAGAGTGTTGATTATTTGAAATTTGGTTTTCTTCCATCTAAGGCTGACAAATGTTTGCCATATCCTTTTATGCAACTAAGTTTTGAGCAATGACTCTATGAAACCATTGAAACTCAAATATTATCTAAGAAGGTGTCATTCTGATAAGGTAGGTAAATATTTAAAATATTTTCAAACACGAAGGAAACATATGAAGAGACCCACCGTGCACAGTATGTTCGCTTCAACATCTCAAAGTAACGATAATGGCTTGCGGGCACCTTACAATACATCACTTCTTACAGCGAAATCTGGAAAGCCGCACACCGTCGGAGAATAGTTAATTTTACCCGTTGCTGAAGATGTAGCTCGCTCGTGACTCAAAGCGAAGTAGCTAGCCACTGAGGTCCGGGTTCGATTCCCGTCGAATCTCATAAAATTTGTTCCAACAAAACGAGTGTGGCTCCTTCACAAAGGCTAATCCAACCCCTGTGAAGTGTCCTAAACCCTACCCTTATCCTTATTCCTTCCCAATTCTGGCCACTGAGTAGTGACGCAGGAACGCGTGGTAGGAGACGCGTACGCGGATATGCTACGTAGCGGTTCTCTTGACAACTGCGACGTGACATATGACATAACGTTCTTGGAGGATTACTCCCCAGCGCAAAGCGCTCAACGCCCCCCCCCCTCCAAGGGGCTTAGAGACGCGTTGCGTCAAATGGTAGGATGATGGTTTAAAAACTGTTCATTTGTCGTATTCAAAAGAATTCCTTTGAGTAACAACACTGTACAAAGACGTATTGATGAAATGAGCTCTGATATTGAAGGCTTCTAGTGTAATTTTCTGCAAAAAACTACTTTTACTATCGAACTGGACGAGTCAACTTTACCTGGTAATGAAGCAATATTATTGACATATGTTCAATTTGTTACGAAGAAATCCACGAAGAGCTGCTATTCGCAAACACGAAAGGTGCGTGTCCACTAGAGAGTAACTAGCGCGAGCTAGTCTCGAGAGAAGCTCGCAATACCCTGTCCACCTGCGAGCGATTCGCAGAAATACCTGCCTCTCGAGAGTGCACTCGCCGCGCCCTCTCGAGATTACTTCTCACATGCCTGTCCACTGGAGAGCAGTAGGCTCGGCGATGCGAGAGTTAAAATGGAGGCGAAGAAGATCGCGACGGCGGCTTTCGTTACGTAATGTTCTTCTTTGCAAAAGAAGAAAAGTATGTGGGTGAGAAAGTGGATTGATCGTCGATCATAGATGAGTGCTTTCTCGACACTTGTCAAATTATTTGAAATAGAGGATGGGCAGCATTTTAGATAATTTTAAGCGACGTACATTGATTAACCTAACCTCAAGCTTCAAGATCACGCACAATAGTTTCCGTTAGTAGGTTACTTTTTCACACGTTTTACTTGAATATCAAATATAAATAATCACACATATCAATAATTTTTATACTTTCTAGAATATGTACGTATAAGTGGAGTAATATACGTAATATAGAGAAAGTTATGAAATGCTGCGGAAAATTCGATTTCGAGATTTGAGAGAAAATTCACGTTTTAGAGCCCCCTGATACCGAAAAAGTATTTTTTTTTTAAACGTCCGTCTGTCTGCCTGTCCGACAGTCTGTGAACAACACTAGTGCCTTAACTATTCGTACGATTTTTCCCAAACTGAATATTCCCCGGTCGATCTGGCTCGACTCGAAGCTCTGCATAAAACATTCTTTAAATTTTGGATATACTTTACGTGAAACCCCTCGAACATTTTCAACATTATCTTCAAAGATAGCTCCAATTCTTTTCTTTAAATTTCCTGCAAGATTAGAGTGAAATACGTACTAGAGAGTGTGTGCCATTCTGTGCCACCACTAGTTTACTTCTTAACTGGTACATTCCATTTCTAGTGCAATTTTCTGCTCGGTAGCAGCCATGTCGAGGCAACAAACACCAAATAGCCACGGGCGCTCGCAAGCACTTCCAGCATGTTTCGAATGCTGAGAGCGAGTCGGTGCGAGTTCTTGCGCAGGCATGTCCACTGGCGAGTAGTTAAGATGGCGACAGCTCTCCGCGAGTATCACGTCACTCTCCGTTGCCTACTCTCAGAACTGTGTCCATTGGCGAGAAACGCTCTCGACGCAAACTCGCGAGAGCTTTGCTCTTAAGTGGACACGCACCTTAAAAGAGATTCAATATTTAATGCCCTGAGTGATTTTTTAAGGAAAAAATCGATTGCATGCACAAACATAACTTCGGTGTCAGAAGAAGCTGCCATGTCCGGCGATATCGAGGGTTTATGAGCCATTGTAAAAGAATTATACCAGGAGGAACTGCAATTCACTATGTTATACACAGACAAGACCTGGTAGCGAAAAATTTGAGTGATAGATTGCACCAATCGCTTTAATTTGTGATTAAAGCAGCTAACAAAAACAAGAAGCAATGCGTTGAATACCCGTTTACTTGCACAATTGTGCAACGAAAATGATGAATACTTCCAACGATTGCTCTTACATACTGAAGTATGCTGGTTGTCGAAAGGTGCATGCTTAACAAGATTTTACTCACTTTTTGAATCAGTTTTAGAGTTTCTGGAAAGTAAAGATTCAGATTTAAAAAACAACAAAAACACTTATTAAATTAAAAGCAGACATCGCGTATTTGACAGATTTGCTCAAAAAGTTTAATGACATTAACTTGCAGATACAAGGGAACAGCCTAAATTTAATAAAAACAAAGGGTGTAATTTCGATTTGTCTTGGAAAATTGAAAGTTATGAAGCAAAATATTAATCGGCACGAATTCTCCCAGTTTTCGAAATTGTCACAGGTAGAATGTCTTGATTCTACCTGTTCAGAGATACGTTCAACATTAAATTGCCCTGCATGGTGACTTCAAAAATAGATTTGAAGATATTCTGACGATGGATATTCCACCATAGATCATAAATCCATTTGATGAAACGGAAGTGTCGAATGTGGTATTACAAGAGGAGCTAGTATAGTTGCGGATTCGGTGGTATAACGATTAGCGTACCGGGCTGTTGTAGCCAAGTTTGCGGGTTCAAACCCGATCGAAGCCGTGGATTTTTAAGGGCGACAAAATCCTTCGTACAGCTTTCCCATGTAGTAGATTTACTGCATGTAAAAGATCCTCAAGCCTAAAAGAAGTCTCTGGGCAAAACTGAGATCGCCTGTTTCGTCGCCCATGGCAATAGCCTCCTTTTTTTTCCGCTAGATGGTGAAAGGAGCGTAGCGAAATTTGCGTGGTCAGACGGAAGAGCGGGCCTGATGGCACAGGTCTCGCCACGTAAAATAAGGCACTAACTAACGAACTAACTACTCGAGCTTAACACTAATGAGGAGCTGAAGGTGGAATTTAAAAAAGGCTATCAAACATTTCGGCTGCTGGTAGAAATACCCGAAAAATATCCTGGGCTGTGGGAAATTGCGAGAAAACTTTATCAAGTCTCCCTCATCATACCTTGTCGAAAAAGTTTTAGTGTTGTTACAAACAAGTTAGATCAATTAAGGTATCTAATCGACGCCTTACTATGTGTTGTATTCCATATTACGATGTACATATCTACAGTACCTTCATTGAGAATTATTAATTTTGCATTGCTTTCTCTGGCAATAATACATAAAGGAGCATTGAAACATGAACATTACACTGAATTGTTTAATTAGAGGTCGATTTGCCGTTATCTTTTAGCGTACTTGCGAACTAGAGTTTTTGAAAACCCTCAAAGGACATTGGGAATTTTCACTCACTGTTTCTTGCCTCTTGTAACTCATCCTCTTCTACTAACCATGTGCTTGTCGTGCCTTCGCACAAAAATCGTTGGATTCTAATTATCGCGTTACAGCTTCAAAACTATGGTTTTTCTTTGTGTTAATACACACTCTACAACGCAGTCTCAAGAAAAACTCAGCACTCTCGCAACACACAATAGACGTGAAAACTTGGCAAAAATACCATCTGTGTGCTGTAAGATTCTTTGTCAGTACTGATAACCCATGCCTCGTAAACCACGTTCTGGAACAGGACAGTTGGCTAACATGAGGCAAAGAAAAGGTACTCAAAGGAGGCGATGGCAAAGCTTTGGATGATTACAGAAGCGCCAATGAGAAGTCTGAGATGCTACAGCCAGCGCCGCATCACCGTCGGTCGAAACCTCGCATCTTGCACACAGGACATAGCGAGAGTTCAATGACCTTGGTAACAAAGCGAAGTCGTCGAAGGGATGTTTCTCGACCTGTCACATCCACGGAGGTGACAGACGCCTACCGGAAAGCGCATCGAAAACAAACGATAAGTACAAACGGAACAAAGAGATGTACTTGAGGAATAAAAAAATAGTTTTAACAAAAGTTTTAAAAGAGTCGAAAAACTTGGGGATGCGACACACACTCGCATCCATTGAGACAACGCCACTGAGCCAAATATTGATAATTTGCTGTCAATCCATCAAGTACATCCCTCCCATTAAAAGTATGACTATTTTTTAATTGTTTATTTGCATTGTTGAAGTCACGGTACGTTATTAATGTTTAATTTTAATTATATTAAGTCTGATAATATATTTGAATAAATAGAACACAAGAAAATATGCGGTTTTTATTATTGCCACTCCGAATTTAGGATTGGAAGTCATCCGCGACGCAAATTCCCAGCGTTAGATCTAACCTTCACAATTTGACGAGTTTTGGAAATATGGTAGAAATATAGCAGGACGTCCACCGAAACCAGTAAGATTTTAAAAGTGGTCTACGAGAAATTAAGTTTGGAAACCTCGGATAAAAACCAATGCCATTATTAAGGCAACTGAAAAAGAAACTTACATTCTTTGCACTTTCACTAGTTACATTCCGTGCTTGGACATTTTTTATTAGACCTCACTATTGTGAAAATTTTGTTTCTAACCGAAAAGTGAAATGAAGTATTTAATTAATTAATCATTCTTCAATGTAACATTTTAAAGGATCCACATGTCTTTGCAATAGTTGTATTTGGATTATTTAAACATGTGTTCGACCTTCTCGTCTGTTCGAACCTGCCACCTACGAACACCATTTTTGGTCACCCCGCCTTCCCCGCGAGACAATGGATACCCTGCCGACAGTTAGGCAGATAGCAGCAGCACGGCGCACGGGTAACGGCCGCAGGTGCGGCGGCGCGTGGCGATTTCCGTGCTTCGACAGGCAGTAAAGTCATGAAAGGTCTCGTAACACTCAAAAAATGGTATATAGCAGTTTTGAAAGGTGCTGAACAAGCTGATAAAATTTCCCAGAGTCCAGCACGGTGAGTGTAGCATGTGGGAATTGGGCGCAAGAAACGCGTTTATATTTCATAAGGACATTATTGAATTGTACAAACTGTTTGTTTACATTTACATGTAAACAAAAAACCTACATTTCATCAGTTATTGCATAGATGTATTAGGCATTGTTAACATTAATACTGTTAAATAATTTATTATTATTATTATTATTATTATTATTATTATTATTATTATTATTATTTATTCATTCATTCACAGTTCACTGGTACATAGATTGTAGTCATACAGATACAATACATCAAAGCATGACAACAATAAAAATCAACAGTATGTAATTCTAGAAGTTATAAACTAATACAAAATTTAACATTTATAATATTCATAAATACTAATGTAATTAAAGTAGCAACTAAACACTGACATTACTTCCCAAGAATTTTTGGACCAGTGTGCATGTACAAAGTATGACACATTTCTGGATTTTGATTATGGCATTTTTATTTATTTTCAGCGTTTCTAGTGAATTCTTTAAAGTCTTCAGGATGACGCCCGTTGCTGAAAGAACCACGGGGACGGTTTTGATTTCCCAGATGTTCCATTGCTCCTTCACGACATGTGCCGATTCTTTGTACTTCTGGATCTTCGTATGATATGCTGTAGCGAGATTGCTGGTGTCCACAACTGCCATGTATACAAACCATACTTTCTTCTCATTTTTATTCCAGAGTGTTATATCCGGTCTGTTATGGTGTACTGTACGGTCCGTCAAAATACTACGATCCCAGTACAATTTATAGTTATTGTTTTCAAGTACATTCTTTGGGATATACTTGTAGTATGGTGTATCATGGCATGGTGCTAAACCACAGATCTTGACGAGTTGGGCGTGGATAATTCGACCCACCATATCATGCCTGTTCTTATACTCCGTTGGGGCGAGTACACAGCATCCTGCTGTAATATGTTGAATTGTCTCGCCGCATTGGCCACAGGCCCGGCAATTATCAGAGGTCATCTCTGGATCTTTGATGACATATTTGAGATAGTTTCTGGTTGCAATGACTTGATCTTGAATTGCAACCATGAACCCCTCAGTCTCTGGGTAGAGATATCCAATGCTGAGCCATTTGTACGACATGTCTACGTCTACATTTGGATTGGCTATTTCAGCTGGGTATCTCCCATGGATTGCTTTGTGCTTCCAGAGATCTATCTTTTGTTGGAAATAGGGCTGTTGAAGTTCTGTATTAGCTTGATTGAGACTCAGAGGTGTATAATTGTAGTCCGCTTCAAGTACCACTTTGTGTAGATGAGAAGATAACGCTTTCTTCCTGAAGTATTCTCTCATACTGGTAATCTGTTTGAAATGGAGATTACTTATTTACAGGATACCACGACCACCCATCTTCTTTGGAAGCGTTCCCCTCTGAATTGAGCTTTTGGAGTGGTGGTATTGGGAACGGCTCATTTGGACCCTAATAAGCCTTTCCAAGGATTCAATATCCGTCCTGGACTATTAATGATGCCCAGTGAGAAAGTTATTACTGGTATTACATACATGTCAACCACTGCAGTTAGGTTTCGTGAATTGAGGAAGGTTTTGAATAAACTTTTCATTCCCTTCTCGAATTCCACCTGCAGCTTTTCTTTAATTTCACTGTGGATTATCAGCTTGTTTTGCTGAATTCCCAGGTATTTATAAAGTTCATTTTCTTCCAGGGCTGTTATAGTCTCCCCTGTCAGCGTTTCATGTTCTACTTCGCTGATGAGTTTACCCTTCCTTATACTTTGGATTTTGCATTTTTCGATACCAAATTGCATTCCTATGTCGGTTGAGAATCTTTCGGTGACATGAAGGAGCTTCTTCAGTCCCTGTAATGTTTCTGAGTACAGTTTGATATCATCTATGTATGCTAGATGACTCACATCATGTTTGCTCTGGCCTTTCAGCTCATATCCAACTCCCATGCTTTCCAGCAAGGAGGAAAGGGGATTCATAGCAAGGCAGAACCAGTAAGGGCTGAGACTATCGCCTTGGAATATACCTCTGCAGATTTTCAGTGTCTTAGTAACAATTCTTTCACTACTTGAGGACATATGTATTGTTGTTTGCCAGTGATTGATTACGTTCATAAGAAATCTTATGATTGCATGGTTAACACGATATAGCTTTAGAACATAGATCAGCCAGTCATGCGGGACCATGTCAATGTTCCATGTTATTATTCCATGTTCCATGTTGTTGTTATTGTTGTTATTGTTGTTGTTATTATTATTATTATTATTTTTAATCATCATCATCATCATCATCAGTAACAAGTATTGTAAGATCAATGACACCAACTCGATCAGGGTTTTGTCCAGTTTCCCTTGATCCTTTGAGCCAATGCTGCGATGGCCCCCTTGCTTTGATTTCTGGACAGTAAATGTAACTTCAAGTCTTCTTGATCTCCCTTTTGCTAAACATGAGAGGAGTGGACAGTTAATCATTGTTAGCAGGGTATTCAAAATCAAAATTGAATGATGCTTCCAGATCTTTCACATAGAGGTGAACATTTCTTATATTCTTATGCTGGTTTACCTTCACTCATAATAGTGTGTAGTAAGAGGAAGTTAAAATCTGGAGCTCAGGAAGACATGTACACATGCATACATCATATCTGACTCATCATACATGATTGAAATTGTATATGTGACTCAATAATAATAATAATAATAATAATAATAATAATAATAATAATAATAATAATAATAATAATAATAATAATAATAACAATAATAATAATAATAACAACAATAATTATTCAGACCTTTTTCATAACAAGAAAAGATTTTTTACAGATAGGACCGTAAAAAAGGCAAATAAATTACAATTTTACAATGATTTTGATCCAAAATAAATTTTCAATTGGTTTCTACCCAATGCATCAATAAAAATGTTGTTTTTTGTTTTTTTAAACATATTTCTGCTTCATACATTATAAATAAAAACCCTTTCATTCAAGTAATATTTTTTGACAAATTATATCACTAATTCAAATAAAAATATATTTTCCTACAAGAAATATTTTTGAGATTTCTTGAAGGACCAACCTAGTTTTTACATATTGCTTTTTGGCACGTGTGTGTAAACATGCAACTTCACACTGCAATTCATTGATCCTGGTGAATAAGCTGATAAGTCATAAACACTTAATTTTATAGGAGAGAAAAAAAAAAAAACAGTGTAAATGAATTAAATCAGGGATTAATGATATTCAAACGAAGGTGATATTCACACAAAACTATTTTTGTGTAGGTTTTGTTTGAATATTATTAATCCCTTATTTATAGCATTAGTTTAAAGCTGTTTTTTGCTCCTCTGTAAAATTAAGTTTGTATTAATCAGCTTATTCACAGGGGTCAAAGAATTATGACATGAACCTAAACTACGTGTGATCTAAATCTATTATAATATTGCTTTTGAATTTTATTCACACTGCCTTGTGTGTTGGTGCAAATCGTCCCCTACAAAGGCCAGAAAGGAAGGTTAATTCAATATCCCAGTGTCAAGCACAGAAACACGATTTTAAAGAGAAAAGTTTTAGTCTAAAAAGGTCAAACTACGGGAGAAAAATACTAAGCAAAAAGAAGATAAAAATGAAACAATGAGTTCTACAACAGCACTCACTTTCTCGTCTCACTAAGGGTTACGTAAAATAATAATACCACAATTTCTGTCCATATTAACACATTTCAGCCATAACTTTCAAAACTCATTGTCATTACCAATCATAGCGCATTAGGTGTGAAAAATCAAGCTAATACATCAACACAAATTCAACAATGCAAAACACTGGTATGGAATGTACTGATGATTGGGAATTAATTGAAACTGTCATGAGAGCAATATTCATTAGTGTCTTGTCTCCATCAAAACCAACTGAGCCTCAGCTGGCAGTAGTCACATAAATCTTCCTCTACTATATGCTGGGTGAAAAATATGTGCAAGTCTGAATATAAACGGCCTCTTGTATTTACATTTGTATGTCATGTTATTGGCCAATTAAAATAAGAACATGAATGACATTTTTCATCATGGAAGACAATGGCAGACTGTCATGTATAATAACAAATCATAGTACTTACATAGCATGAAGTCCTCCGTTAGTATGCTAGAATGTATTATTTCTTCTAATGTGTACCACCTCCAAAAATAACTTTTAAAGGACTGAAGTTTGAAAAATGGCAATAACAAATCATGATGTATCCAACTACTAACCCAACAAAGGGCATTTGTTTTTCTCCCAAGAAACAATAAGATACATTTCAGAGTGTAGGAAAAATGTTAACTTGCACAAAAGTTTTGTCATTAAACGTCTTTACATACACTCATAAATTAACACTTACCCAATTCTCATGAGCTTTCTTCTCCAGAACTGCTATTTGAGACTTCATACTTCGCTCCTGATCAAGTATTTCTTTTTTGAGAATCTCATTTTGAGCTCTGAAAGAAACAAATTTACATGTATTCACATAACTTAAATGAGTTTGTACACCTTGATACATAATATACATAGTTATCAACAATATTCTACAACTAAGTCATGCGTGATTTCTGTACAGAGTTGTCACCTCTTTCGGTTTGACTCAGAGACTTTGGGTTTTATGTATAATAACTAAGTTGCAGGTTATTTCACTATTTCAGAGATGACGTCATTAAAAAAAACTTTAAGATGTAATTCACAGAAAATACTGATGGTATTATCTCTCTCTCCTCCAACTTAACAAAAAAGAATCAAGAACAAAAGGATATGTTTTCATTACACTTACTATAGGCGCTTTTTCTTACAAAAACTTATTTTGGTTCAAATCAATTCACTTTTCCCCATAGCACGTCATACACAGTTTTAACTGTTTTTTGACGTAAAATAAATAAATAAAAAATAAACAAACACAAATTTATACACATCTGTGTCATATACCTTCCTAATTATAGAAAAGGAGAGATTTCTGTTCCTCTTGAAATGGAATAGTTTTCGAAACTTCCATATAGATGTCCGAACACTTAATTGCATTGTGTGACTACAAATACACAAACAAGCATTAATCCAAAAACAAATTAATTTCGCAAACATTTAAATATCGCATTTCTTGAGTTTAAGCAATGTTAATTGTAAGCAAAATATACCAGCAGCCTCAAAATTTTAAAAATAGCAGTTTTGTCTCCCGTTTGTTTGATCAATAAATAGACTAACTTAATAGTCCTTACGATGTCGCATGAGCCACGTTTGTTCTTTTTTTAAAATTAAAAAAAAAAAAAACTATTATTATTATTATTATTATTATTATTATTATTATTATTATTATTATTACAAGAATATATAGGCTTACAAGAATCACGTGGGTGGGATTTGGTTATTATACATACGATTCTTTTTTGTAGTCTAAAAGTCTGGGAGCAATAAGATATATTTTCCCAGAATATTATACCATATCTCAGGCAGGAATGAACATTCGCAAAAATATACACAACAAGCAGTATGCAGGCTGACTGAATTTGAAAGAATTCTGAACGCGTAGCATAATTAACTTCATTTTGTGTTCAATTCATTTAAATGGACGTTCCATTTGAGATTTGATTGAATTGAGAGACCTAAAAATTTTGTTGCCGTAACATCAGTCAATGGTACACTGTTCATTTTCAATGGAGTACAGAATTATTTATTTGAAATGGAAAAATGCGTTAAAACAGTTTTCTTTTCATTTACTATTAATTTATATCGGAACCAATTTGAAACATCTGATATTGTACTATTTATGGTTTCTTTATTGCAAAGAATGTTCGTATCATCTGCAAAAAAAGATTTTTTTTTCCGTTTTGAATTGTTGAGGGCATATGATTTATGTATAGTATGAAGAGAATAGGGCCTAAAATCTATCCCTGCGGGACTCCATGTGCTATTGACAAAGAGCCAGAAAAGTGTGTACATAATGGTCCATCATTCCAGTAAGTTCCTCTCTGAGATCGTTGTTTAAGGTACGAACATAACCAATCTAAAGGCAATACCACGGATTCCATATGAAGGCAATTTTGAAAGTAAAATGTCGTGATCAATGACATCAAAAGCTTTTGAAAGATCTAAATACAATCCAATAGGTGCTTCAATAAGTTGTTTTGATCCAGTGATGAGGCAACATCTTTAAGAAAAGAGAATATGGCTGTTTCCATACATTTTGATTTACTAAATCCATGTTGGCAATCTGAAAGCGCATCATGTTTACTGAGAAAGGTTTCCACTCGTATGTAAAAAAGTCTCTGTCGTATTTTTGAAAAAACTGACAGAAGAGAAATAGGCTCAAAATTTTGAATTTCATTAGTTTTTGTTAGTTCAATTTTGAGATCAAAGTATCATGTTGAACAATTCCAAGTTAAGATGTTAGTAAGTTGTAACAGAAAATTTCATGTAAATCAGAATAATGGTTGAAACTTTCTTCCAGAACATTCATTAATTTTTGTAGTAATGGAAGATAAGCTTTTAATAAATATTTTATTGCTTAATCAAATTATTTTACAGCACATTCATTTTTCTTTAAAAATATCTGGCTTATTTTCTTGAATTTCCAAAATGAACACCAAAGGAAACCTAAACCTATGACCTTTACTGTAGATGTTCTCTAAAGAAGATAAAAAATAATCAACAATTTAATAATGAAATTTAAAATTTTGTAAATAATATTTTTCCTTTTGAAACTAAAGGAAGTACTGTGACTATCACCTGGAGGAGTCTGCCCCTGCTTCCCTCCTCCAATGGCTGATGGATTGTCAACTTAACCTCAACTGTCCCACTCAACTGCTCTTTCCCCAAGGCCTACAAACAACTACTAAATTAGAGATTTACAGAGGTTTTACTTCTTGTTTTTTTATTTTATTTTATTTTACTTGCTTAGAAAGTACTACATTAACACATACACGATTCATCTGAATCCTTTCAAATGTATTATGAGTATACAACTTACTTGTAATTTTCAATTTCTTCTTGAAATGCTTTAATTTGTTCAATTGTAGACAACGCATCTCCTTCTTTTTGAATGTACATTGCTTCCTGGAGCCCAAGTTCCCTAAGAGCATGAAAGAACAGATATTACGTTCAAGTTCTGGAAGACAAAACACTTAGCCTTCAAGAAACAAAATTCTGGAGTAAACAGAAATTAAAAGTACCTGAACAGCTTGAATTTTCCATATTACTTAAATTCACATTTATTTCAGAAAATTTATAAAAAATATTTCAATTTATAAACTACTAATTATGACATTAGAACTACATTAATAATTTTTGTGAACTTCTTAAATGGACTGTCACACACTCGTGTTAAATTATATCAATATGATCTTATGTTGTATTTGTCAACAATTGTCAAATACAATATAGTTTATATTTACATTTTGTAAATAACAATTTGGGGACTGGTATTTTCCCACCTCATCATGTTAGCTAAATTATATAAACAAGGAGTTAAAAACAATGCATACTAAAAACTGAAATACCATAGTTAACATAGTCCACATGCATTTAGTTAAAAACATTAAAAATAGCAGAATATTTCAGTTTTTAGTACACATTCTTTACAAATCTTTGTTTATATAATTTAGCTAACAAAATGGCAGCAATTCCAGACACTGAGAAGTTATTCACATAAATGAATATACACTAAACTGTATTTGAAAATTGATTATTTGCATACTTGACATATACACAAGCTTGACTGACTCTGCAGCCTAGGTATTATGAAGTAACCTATCATAAATGGCAATACAAGTTTTACAAGAATCGAATAGAAATCCATTAATAAAATCTACACTTGTAATTCATTAACACAATAAAGTTTAAAGAAATTTTACAATAAGACTTTATTCCAAAATATAAGTACATACTTACATATTTTATACATATTTACATACTTTTGTAACTGAGTCTCCTTCTCCTTAAAGTAATTTGACAGGACTTCAAGGCGAGTTTGGGCTTCCATCTTTCCGCGATCTGCTTCTTCATATTTGGTACGAAGAGTGGATACCTCTTCACTTATAATTTTCATGTGATCTTCAAGAAAGAAAAATTTTGTTTACAAAATAAAAATACAAAACAAAGAGCATTAAAATTAATATACTAGGAGTGGAATACTGCTAACTGAAATTAATGGCATGAAGAAACCAAACTTAAAGAATTTATTTTAATAAAAAAATGCCAATTCTACAAGAAAGTACACAGAGAAATGAATGCTGCAGAATTTTCAACCCAATACATCTTCAATTTATATCCATGATTTTTTTAAACGAGAAGTGCAGTTTTTGAGAACAAATAACATGTCATAAATAATATAAGTTTAATTTACGCCCGAAGCACTTCAAGTAAGTTATAAAAACTTTAGCACGGTTTACAAGAAAAAACCGATCAAGAAGGAAATTTACAGAAATAATAATATTTTAGAACTACATCTAAAGAAACCTTCATTTCTCAAATTATGAGCCTTCAAGCCCTACTCGATTGTTTTTCAGTAAATGGGTTTTTCTATGTTTTTTAAATTTTTTTCTCCTTTATGCTTCTGATTAGTGAATAATTCCATTTCTCTTATAATTCATTCCTTGACACATTATATTCATTACTTGACACCATTCAGATTTTCTCAAATTTAATAGTAATATATTTCGATATTATTTCGGTATTTTTTAAACAAAGGTTCTATACAATTCATATTTCCAGTAGAGGTACCTCTGGCATAATCATAAAAAGATATTTAATAATTAGTGTTGCAATAATTACCCCTCCTAAAATTGTACAAGTGTAAAACATTTGAAAATAATTCAAACTAATTTCATATTTACCTCTAAAACAGACAAGGACTACACACACAGACCAGTCATATTAATGCGACCACTGCCTATGTTTGACGTAAACATGCAATAACCTCTCAGTCAGCAAGTGGCAGCACTAACAGTGGAGGGTATTTAAAGCATGTCAGCTGGAAGTGGAAAACAGTGCAGTAGTTATCGCATTGAGCAATTTATCTGACATCCAAAAGGGCATGATCACTTGCTTCGGGGCCAAGGATGGAAGCATTTCTGAAACGGCTGTTTCTAAAGTGTTCACGTGCCGCTGTGTAACGTATATTGTGCATGGCAAAATGGCGATATCCAAAATCAGTGCAGAGGCAATTGTGGCACACCACGGTCCCAATGACAGGGTAGATGACATGGGAGAGCAACAACTGTGATGTGTACAGGCGAATAGTCATGCAACTGTAGAACAACTGACTGCCCAAATGAACCAAGGGTCCCAACAGGGTCTTGTCAATAACTATTCAGTGAACATTGCTGTGTATGGGCTTCTGCAGTTGGTGCCTGGTTCATGCACCCATGCTACCTCCTGTTCATTGGCAATGAAAGCTGGAATTAGAATGCCATTACCACAACTGGACATCCACAGAATCGCGACAGGTGGATTTTTCAGATGAATCATGTTTCCTGCTCCATTGGACAGATGATTGTTCACATATGTAGCATGAAACATTTGAATGTAAACACCCTGCAACAATCGCTGGACAGGCCCAGGCTGGAGAACGGAGCTTGATAGCGTGGGGAATGTTTTTGTGGCATTCCTTGAGTGATCTCATCATTCTGAAAGGCCCAATGGATCAACAGAAGTATGCAGCAATTCTAGGGTCCCCTATATGCACATTGTTTTCCTCAGACAGCATCTACCAGCAGGACAAAGTGAAGTGTCACAGCTCACAGTGTATATGCATGAGCCCTGTGC